>JAHZMV010000823.1:0-35136 GCA_027743765.1 Coecobrya sp. COE2
ACGGAAAGTCGGTTCTCAAAGGACAGATCACAATTGATAAGAGTTGTCGTATGAGTGAGCTTCAATATTGGCACGCGGGCACTCTTAACGGGAATCATGTGCTTTACAAAACGGCTTTTGGTGTGGGGACAAAGGCTCCTCCTGATAATTTTTTTGACAGTGTCCACTGCTTGGTGCCCACTCATTTTTTGGGAAGGATCAATAGGATGCGTGGAGTTGGACTCACCCGCAAGGTCGACATATATGTCGATATCAGACATAAAGTCGCCGAGACCAGTAAGGATTGAACCAAACGCGTATAGCTCACATCTTGGAAACTGTTGTCGTAGGAGGAATAGAATATCAAGAATCACTTGCCATCGAAGTCGAACCTCTTCAAAGGGGAGACTTTGGGCTAGAAAGAATTCTTCCAATTGTTCTGCCAAACCCAATGCTTGAAATTGTTTGAAAAGCATTTCCTTTTGTGGTTTAAATGACTCGTCCGGCAACTTTTGAAATAGATCAAAGAAATATGGGAAGGGTGGCATGTTGTCAAATTTGTAAGGATTTCGAGAGGTGGGTATAGCAGGATTGGACAACGTGGAAGCGATGTCTGGATCAACTTGACAACTGAAAATGGGAGTCAATAAGTAATGTTGTTTACTGCTGCTGTTGGTACGGACGGGGGTCGTGTGATGGTCTTTGATATGAACTAGAATTTGGTGGGAGATGAGAAGCTCTACCGGTAGGTTGATTTCCATAACCTTGACTTCTCTTTGAATAATTTGGCTGTGAGTGCGGCATCCCATTTTGCCTAGGCTTTTGATTTTTGTAGCCTCCACCAGCTCCTGCCAAGTCGTTTGTTACGGTTCTTTGTAAGACTTGTTGGACTTGTTGTGATGGCTTTGCTGACGCTGAAGTGGAGGCTACCGGTGCCACCACTTCCGGTTGATAACCGCCATCGCTTGACTCAGACACCTTGTACTCATGGTTCCTTTTACCAAACCCGCCTCGAAAATTTAAAGGCTCCTGCTGTTGAGGTTTCTTTTGATTCACTGGAGTATTTCCATTCGATTTCATACTGGCGTCTTGTGGGATGAGGGATGACGGTGGCACCATTATTCCAGAACTGCTGCTGGTAGAAGCACGACGTGGAGTTGTCTCTTTGCTTGCCCTACTAGCGTTGACCTCAGGAGTACCAGGAGTAGACGCGCCGTCTTGAAGGGTAGTCTTATCCTTCTTTTTGTCTTTTGACTTTCTCTTCTTTTTTCCCGGTGTATCGTCCTGAGCAGCAGCGTTTGGATCATTGGACGTCTTTTTATTTTGCTGGTTTTGTTCTTGTCTAGCCATTCCAGTTGCCGCACTAGGACTTGACTTTGCACTTTGCTGAAGGTTACTAGTACTACCTTTATTAATCGATTCCCTGGAGGATTCCGTTGCGGAATAATTATTGTTGCTATTGGCACTTTTTGGGCTTTGTTGATGCTGGAACTTTTTGTTGGAAGACTGCTGGTTTGTATTTGTGAAGACACGTGTAACCTTAGTTACGTTGGAAGTGGAAGTAGCTTGTGCAGGCACTGGATCATTTTTTCCTTGTGACAATTTAACCGTCGATGACCCAACAGATTCACCACCAGAGGAGATCGATATTTGAGCTTCACGACGATCTTTGTCGATAGTATCGTATACCAAATTCCCTGTAAAGTTACAGACAAAACTGACTCACTAAAAAGAACTGCATTTAAAGTGGCGATGGGAAAGATTAGGAAAAATGATGCAAAAGTCTATACATAATATGATAAGTCATACATTCAAGGGGTCCATATTTATTCTTCGGTCTAATTAGTATTGAATGATCCCGGAATTTACTCTGATTTGCAATAGATTGAGCTCTTTTTTGTCTAAAATCCAAACATTCTCTCATAAATTTTCACTTTTCCACCAATCAAAATAATAACCGTAAACTTAAAACCTAATTAACTTACCCAATCTTGCCCATCCCTTGCAAAGTAAAGATACAAAAGTAGTAGTTTTCATAATACAAAAACTGCGTCACCACTCCAAACGATGCCAGCCACTCCAACAGATCCGCCAGTGGCCACGGGGGTCCATTAGTTTTCACCAATCCAGTTAGTACAAAACTGTCCTCCTCATTCCTCCACTTTTTTCTCGGCATTAACCGATTTTTCCCCTCCACCTGATGTCCAAACGACAACAAATGGGCTACCCACTCCTCATATTTGACTGTTACAAAACCCCCAGCGGCGACGCAAATGTCACACCGGAATTCGCACATGATTAGGCTCCACTAATGATTCTAGCTCCACCACAAACAAGGTCATTTAGCTAACTAGAGCTATTCCTCCTGATGATAACCCTGTACAAAAATTACACCAAAAAATCTTAATTAGTTAATCATCATTAAAATAATACATCATTAAATTAGTTCACGCATCCCATGTAATTGAACAAGCCAAAAAACACCTTCCGCCCACACACCTCAATATATTCCTTTGCATAAAATAACACTGGCCATTCGACACCCCCACATATATTTCCATTAAAAACTACATTAAAACAGTTTAAAAAATTACAACAATTAACTTAACTAGTTTAAAATATCTCTGCACCCCCACACACTATAAACAAGAACATATGACAGATTAAAGAACAACAAAACCAAGTGTGGTGAGATAGAAAGCCACGCACACGCGACGGGAGACGGTCGGTGGGTGCAGTATCGGCGATTGGTTGAGTGTTCGCTTCTGCCACGCAAGCGACTAGGCTACCGAGATGAGCTGACTTTGAACTTGAAGTGGGGATCGGATGAGGAAATTTGAGGTGCCTAATTATTATGAACTAATTATCCTTTTAATTGTGCATACTTTTACACGGTTAATGAAATTTTTAACAAAAAAGGTAATTTTATGCAATTTATGTGGTGATTATGAAATATGAAAGATATGAAATGATGCAAAAGATAATGGAACTGATAATATTGTGATTAATTGCGCAATTATTTTTATGCATTTTTATTTATTGTTTGTATGAATATGACAATTTCAGTTAGCATAATAGTGAGTTAGGTATGAACGAGGGAATTGCAATAAGCCGTATTTAAAACATGTGAAAAAGTGCCTTGCACCGATAAGGTACCCCTTGTCTCCTCATTCTAATGTCGAGTAAGAGCTCCTCCAAAAAATCCCTGGTGGGCTGATCCTGTTCTTTGTCCTCGGATTCTACGCCATACATGATCGCATACAATCTGAGAGGCAAACTCACGAAATCCGATGGCTTCGTATTTAAAGTCACTGGTTTTACTTAGTTCGCGTTGACCAGTGGGGCTAAATATGTCCAGAAGATCGCTCATGTGCTCGTCATTTCCGGCCATGCCAAAATTGTTGCAAATTTCTGCACGGCTGGCGGCATAAGAATCCGCTTGGTCATGACACATTCGCCAAATTTCCCAAATGTCGAAAATGTCCTGATCGTTCCAAAGATTAAAGTCGGCTTCGTCGTAAGCGTCCCAGTCGAACTCGGCACGGAGAAATGTTTCGAGAATGACGGCGTAGCGTTCTTCAATGATTGGATAGAGAAAAACGCGAACGTCAGCGTCGTGACCGATCATGGAACAGAATTCTAACTCGTTTAGGGCGGATAAACGGTTAACGTCCCAACTGAGACCGGCACCGTCGTGCTTGTTCATTTGATAATTCCATGTTAAAGCAGGGTTTTCCGAAGATAGGACAACGGTGGTATCCCAAACGCTAATCCAGCGGTCAAGAAGAGCGTCCCAAGCGGAAAAATAGTTACCCATTTTGATAGCGATAATTTCCGATGTTATATGAAAATGAATGCTTTATGGAGTACTTTAATTTTCACAACAGCCGTATGAATTTTATTAAATATTTTTATGTGCATGTTTTTATACGAAAAAAACATTTCCATAGTCTACTACATTCCTTTGGCGACAAAGATTACGAAAAGAATCCAGATTTTCTCATATCTAAGATTTCCAGAATGAAGCAAGTTCCACTGACAAATGCTCCCACAATCCAAATTCCCATGACTCCCAATAAATTTTTTATCTCCAACGGTTTTGTGTTACCACTTGATGTTGAAGTTTCCGCAATTTTTTCCAGCGTTTTGTAAAATGCTTTGTCATTATTATTACCATCGTGATTTTCATTGGTCATCAATTTTGAAACGGTAAGTCCCTTCTGCTTAAAGAAATGGACAACAGCTTCCAGCCATTTGGAAAACAGTCCAGTTTCCATAACGGCGGAAATAATGGGTGCGAAGGAGTCAGTAAAAATGGAATCTTTATGGAATGGAATAGAACCTGACACGAACAAAGCGGAATCCATGCTCAACTGATAAGGTGCCGCTAGTCCTGTACTTTTAACCGTTCCACTCTGTGCAAACATGACGGTGGAGAAGGGGTGCCAACTGTAGCACACAGTTTTCTCATTCATAATTACTTGCTGTAAACATCCACTGATATCGTTTTGAAGGTATTCCATTCTAGTGTAAATCTGATGAATGACTGGATTAGTACTATGTTTGGAAAAAGAACGTCTCCACAGAGCCTTCCACGTCCAACAATACTCGGTAATCCTTACGATTTGCCAGGTCTCTATTTGTTTTGGGCACTTCTGGAAAGGAAGGGAATGTGAGGAAAGTGATAAGCACCGTTTTATACGTAGCTCCCGTGATCAGAGTCAGAATAAGCCAGGGAATCACAAGTGTCTTTACACCCGCAAGTTTAATATTGACACTTTGTTCCATTGATATTTTAAATGAAACAAATAAGGATTCCTCAATTCTCTCTGATTTTGTCATGTTTTGGAACCGAAAGTATAGCCATATCCAAATGCAAACCGTGAACGCGGCAAACGTACCCACTATCAATATCCATAAATCTAGCTGGAAAGGGGAAAGCATTGCTTGCCAAGCCACGTCATAGCCTGGGGGAAGCCGTTGTGCGAACAAAAGATAACTGTAAGCAGTTATCCCAGCAAAGTCAAATATTTCCAGGAAACCGTGAATATGAGCAAAACTGATGGTCATATCAAAGTTTCTCTCGGGATAAATTAAATTGGCTGTCATCCCTGTCCAGGATCCCGTTGTCCAACAATGTGCCATAACCTTTGCCTTCGCCCAAGTCTGTTTCAAAAGTGTAATTGAAGGCTGGAGCGGACTCTGAAAATATTCTGTAGTTACATCCTTCCTCCTCCAGTGTGGGTTCTCTAGCACGTATAAAGTGGAAGGGTGGAATGTCGACGCAACCGGCTATGCGAAAATGACGACCCTTGACATTAAAGCCGATTTTTGGGTAAGGGAATGATAACTGTATGTCACGGTTGGGGAATAATTCCACTGGAACCCCACCGTTGTACACTAAAGGGTCAACGAAGATAGATCCTGTATCCTGTGCAAATCCAAGCTTATTTCGCAATCCTTTCACAATGTTATGCTGGTACACATCTCGTGTCAAAACTTTTGCTGATTTACTGATAAAAATATAATGGTCTCGGGATTTACTCCCAAACTTTTCTATTGTTTGGACATGTTTAGTTATGTCTGCTGAAATGGCAATTGAAGTAATCGTGGTCATTGAATAAAAGAGAGAATGTCTGCTTCTCATATTCTTTTCCAGTGGTCCACTGATAACTGGATGATAATCAGTTTCCAGTTTGTGGAGTAAAAATTCCTTCTCTTCGTGAAAGTTGGAAAGAACTAATATGAGTTCTTGGGGCAGTAGTAAGCACAGGCCAAGGGAATTGTCTCTCAGTGCCCCATTCGAAGATAGAGTCTAGGAACTTCATTGAGAATATTTCTGGAACAGCCTCACTGGTCACCAAATGACTCGTAAAAGAATTTATGATCAAAGTTAACGAAAATACTTTCGGAAATATATTCTTTGCCATTTTTGAGCTAAGTGAATGACTAGCAATGCAATAGGGGAGACGACAAAATTGTGAGAAACTATTGTGAGTATTAGTTCTCGGTATCGCAAGTGCTTCTTGCAAAAGTGCAAATGCTAAGTTATAATTGCTTCGTTATCGAATCATAAGCTGTAATTACGCTGCGATGGACAACATGTCTTTTATCTCATTACAAAAAAGTAAAATAACGCCTGCATTATCGACCCATCAAGTCTCCAAGAATGTAACCAACAACACAATTAATTCACATTTATGTATACATTTCAGACGCACAAAAACACGTTTTTTCTTCGAAACAAAAATTGATTAATTCAAATCATATAAATTATTAAAGTAGATACTTAATTACATAGCATTTAACAAACTAGCGTTTATCGCGATTATAGGTTATCATTATAGTAAAGTGTTCACTTTTCGTCCTCTTCGTAAAACTCCTCCTCCGGTCTCGCCGTTAAATCTCCATAAACATAGACTTCCTCACAAATCACGCACACAAACTCCCTGTTAGCATACAACAAAAGAATCCCAATGATTGGCATAAAGAACAAGAAAAGTATTCCAACTGCAGTAAATCGAGACTCCAAAGTATCCACAAGGGGACGTCTACACCTTCGACACAAGTCTGGAAGATGCTCGTGTGGATTCATCTTATAAAATCTGGGAAAGAAAAGTATTCCAACTGCAGTAAATCGAGACTCCAAAGTATCCACAAGGGGACGTCTACACCTTCGACACAAGTCTGGAAGATGCTCGTGTGGATTCATCTTGTAAAATCTGGGATTTGCCATTAGCGTTTGTCCAATAATTGAGGAGCCAAGTAGCCTCGAAAAAAATCCGGGTTTAATGTTCTCTTCCTCCTTTTTCTTCTTCTTTTCCGCTGCAGCGTCATTTTCCGCTTTGATCTTATCCAGTTTTTCTTGTATCTCTGGGGTCACTTTGTAACGAAGGCGGGCCTGTCGGTTGTACTCGGCGATAGTCTCCAGTTGAACAAGAGTGTGACTTCGTCGATCCAACATGCTTAAACCTTTGGAGCTGGCGGCACGCTTTCGAATAAGGATTTCCTTCGCAGAGTATTTTTGGCGTTCAAACACTTTCTCGGGGAGATTTAGATTTGATTGCGTTTTCAGGATGGAAAGGACACTCTCCTTTACTTTGGAACGCTGTTGGGATTTTTTTAGTTCTTCAATGAGACCCTCATGGCGCGCCGCGTCGGACTGTTGTCGATTACGGGCTCGAGTCTCAGCATTCACAGACATCACTTTAGAAAGTATCGTTATCCATCTTTGCTGTGGGAGACGTTAAACGCTTTTTTAAAACTAAATGTTTGTATAAACAATGCAACAAAAGCAGCAATGTCCTTTGAGATAAGATACCTTAGCTAAGGATGATTCGCTAGATTTTACTGGTATACTGGAAATACCACCAGATTTTCTAACTTCAGGTGCAGGTTGCTTTTGGTCCTGACCTACGTTAACTGACTTTGCTGGTGCATTGGAAGTAGCACCAGGAGCCTTTTTAATTTCTGATCCAGGCTGCTTTTGGCCCTGACCGACGTTAACTGACTTTGCTGGTGCATTGGAAGTAACACCAGTAGCCTTTTTAACTTCAGGTCCAGGTTGCTTCTTGACCTGACCTACATTAATTGACTTTGCTGGTGCATTGGAAGCAACAGTAGGCTTTTTAACTTGAGGCCCTGGTTGCTTCTTGACCTGACCTACGTTACCTGACTTTTGTGGTGCAGGTGCAACTTTCACCATTATGGCTTCGCTTATCAGGTCAAGCTTATCTCTCTCTGTAATATGGTTAGTTAAAGTTTAAAATTGTTGCATGAAGTCGATTACTGTTTCCGTTGAGTCTTGTTTCTTGGAAGAATAAATACGGGGCATCGTGAGACGTATTATCTTAGCCGAAGATAACGATTACTCAGAAACTGTAGAGGAAAAAACGTGTCATAAAAGTCATAAAAGCAACGGAATTATTTCGTTCGTATCCATGTAGCGTGTAATTAGTCGTTATAAAAGTGAAGGCAGGTGAAGTGATTCCCACTGATTTAAATTACCTATACATTACTGATTTAAATCTAGTACAAATATCATAAAATCAAACGGAAACAAGAAAACCTCAAAAAGCTGCATAATATACCGTATCGAATGCAATTCAATAAACTTTATTTAAATTGACATGCATAATCCTAAACCCCAATTGTTATACTAGTGTAGCGTATAAAAACACCTGTATAAATAAAACAATGATTACAGGTGCAGAGAGAAACCCGACAAAAAGCTACACATACTTTTCAAATCTTTTTTATTTTTATTACATTTATTTATTTATTTTTTGCACTCTGCACACATAATATATATGGTAATTCAAAAAAAACACTTGAACAAATTTTACAAAAGACAAAGCAAGTTAAGTAACTGTCCCCACTTTTGTGCATTGTATACCTTAAACTCTTTCTTACGTAATACAAAGAAAAGTTTAAGGAAGCTGACGAGAAAAGAAAAAAAAATGAGAAAGGTGCAAACGGAAGAGAGAGAGACTCCCTGGTGAGGTTTTATTTAGCAGGCAGTACGTCTATTATTGTGATGTGATGAGATGCTTATTTGCGCTCTATTGTGTCATTCATCATCTTTCTAAAAATAAGCAAAAATCTTACTCAGTCCCAATCCCAACCCAACAAAAATTGAGTTTTATGAGGTTGATGATCGTACGTGTACACGCATAGTAGTTAGGTATGATATTATGTAGTACACACGTAGAACACACATTTACCTACATAAGTACACACCGACACCGACAAGATGCTCATCATAATCATGACGATCCCATAAAGCTGTCCATTAAATCACTAAAAAAATTACAATCAGGCTAGTCGTAAAGCATTTCAGTATACTATATTATAGTATATCATCTCATCATATCAATTCATTCTCGCACAACTCAATTTTCTCATGAGTCAACTGTTCTCTCTATCCAATGATGATGCACTTGAGTGATTTTTACTACACAAGGCAATCTATTGCAAAATTGCAACCTACCTGAACTGCATCTTCTTCTGTAAATCGTTATACGGAAAGAAATAATATGCAACTCTCTCAGAGGTCTTTTATTATCGTCTGCTGTGTGGGGATACTGAGATGAGGATGAAGTACCCCTATCATATTACATTTTTTGGTAAAAGTCACCACAGAACCGAAAAAATCGAAACATGCACAAAAACAACGGTTCGCTGAACGCTCTTTAAAGATGAGCCGTAATCTGTCAACCGTTTACTTCTCTTCTACAAAGCAATTTCTCTCGCTTTACCTAGTTTCTCTTACTATTTACTTGTGTCTCCGTCAGCCCTCATCCCAAAAATATAATATATATCCTTATCATGTTACATGCAAAGATTAGCCGAGCCACTAGCATTTATTTATCAAGGAAAAAATTTCACAATGAAAATAGAACAATCAAAATGTTCAGTTAAGAAACTTGCCATATTAAATGGTAGACTACATGGCATACGGTATTTTGCATTGACATTTCATCGGCACGTAAATTCCATTCGAAGAAGAGCATCTTCTTGAGAAAATAGTGCAGTGCTGACTTGATGCTCAAATAAGTCATTAGTTTTAGTGCAACTTTGTCACAAAATCACAATCTCACACGGAAAATGCATGAAAAATCCTCATTTTCGTAAGAAATAACTTGTCACGTCATACTACTCACTAAACTATAAAGATAAGTAGACTAATGACTAATGAGTTTTATGGCTCTAAGTATCGGTCTTGCTAGAAGAAATACTAGAAAAATTGGGAAATCATGAACGCGCAGCAGTCATAGTTCATCGAGCATACAATTATGGTGCATCCCTACCTGTGAATTGAAGCAAAGATGGCGCAAAGAAAAACCATGTTGCCAATCGCTCTTGTATTAATCCTGGGGGTTTTATGTAGTTCAGTGGAGTGTGAAGTGTTTACTTCTCAGTCAGATTTAGAGTCCTTGATCTACCTCCGGAGAGAGGTGAATCGTGCCATTGAGGTGTATCTCAGGAAGGAAGAAGGGCGTCTGGAGTATCTCAAGCAAAGACTGAAATCTTCCAGAGGGTTGTCCCGAGAAAGGACGGATGCGGGGGAGGATGATAGCGGTAATCCAATCAATGCGTTTTTGTTGGTGAAAGGATTGACCTTGGACCTTGCAGAGGTCGTCAGTGTAGCTGGAGATCGTGAAAATTTCAAAGGTAAAAAAACTTTGTCCGTCTGTTGTAAGGAATTCAAATCCAAAATGTATAACTTTGTTCAATATTTTTGTAGGGTTTGGCAGAAGAATCGAAGAGCTCCATGCAGCAACATCGTTTCCAGACATGGAGGACATTAGTGGGGCAGCCTTGGGCCTTATTCGGCTTCAGGATACGTACCAGCTGGATGCAAGGTCTTTGGCGAGAGGGGCAATCGGAGACTCCTGCTGTGCTCCAGAACTGACCGTTGACGATTGTTTCGAGCTGGGTCGACACAGCTATAATGCAAAACACTACGATTACGCCATTGAATGGTTCAAAGAAGCCCTTTTTAGGCTTCCAGATGGTGGATTGGATCGGCCTGTTGATGAGGATGAAGATAACGATATCATTGAGAAAATAGTCAACTCTCACATGAACAATGAAACTGTGAATATCCCGTCGTCATCTTCGCGTTCAGCGAACGGGATGAAGACCATTAATACCATAAAAGTTTCCAAATCCCAAATTCTTGACTATTTAAGCTTCAGGATACGTACCAGCTGGATGCAAGGTCTTTGGCGAGAGGGGCAATCGGAGACTCATGCTGTGCTCCAGAACTGACCGTTGACGATTGTTTCGAGCTGGGTCGACACAGCTACAATGCAAAACACTATGATTACGCCATTGAATGGTTCAAAGAAGCCCTGTTTAGGCTTCCAGATGGTGGATTGGATCGCCCTGATGATGATAATGAAGATAACGATATCATTGAGAAAATAGTCAACTCTCACATGAACAATGAAACGGTCAATATGCCGTCGTCATCATCTACAACTTCATCGCGTTCAGCAAACGGGATGAAGACCATTAATACCATAAAAGTTTCCAAATCCCAAATTCTTGACTATTTAAACTGGGCAGAGGATATTCAAAAAACTCTAGAGTTGGGCAAGGAGTTTCTCTCTCAGCTTACCGGACTGCAACTAGACGCCTTTGTGGATCAGGTATCTCAAGCCGTGGCTGGTAATCACGGTGAGACTTTGTCACACGATCAGTTGCACGGCAGGTACAAAGCGCTTTGTCGGGGTGATGAAATGGCGTCATCGTCAATTAATCCTGGTTTGAAATGTTACTACTCAACACGGGGAAACCATCCGTTCTATTTGATTGGACCAATAAAAGAGGAACTGTTAAATGTGGACCCACCCATCTGGTTATTCAAAGAGGTTATCCATGCGGGGGAAATTGAGAAAATCAAGGATTTAGCTAGGCCAAAGGTGAAATTTAATTGACAAACATATAATATTGTAAACTGAATTGCTTTTAAGTGCTAATGATTTATATTTATTTTTTTGTAGTTTGAAACTGCCATGATTGTTAACATAATGACGGGTAAGAATGAGCGTTCTAACTCAAGAATCAGTAAATCAGCTTGGCTAACCAAGGAGGATGGTCTTGTTGTGGATCGTGTCGATACAAGAACTGGTCTTCTAACAGGATTAAATATGGAGTCTGCCGAACTTCTTCAAGTAACTTGAGTATTACTAGTTTTAACTATTGACTACCTAAAATGAATGTTCATACAATGAAATTAATTAAAACATTCCTTATGAATAGTTTCCAACAAGTGGATACACGAAAGAGGACAAGAATTTTGTTACAAATGCGGTTTGCGAAGAAACGAGTAAAAACACAGGCTACGAAATGATATTTTTAAGTGTTGACTGACGATATAGTTTTTAATTATAACATTCTCTGTAATTAAATTAAGATCAAATAATAAACTTTGTGCGTGTGAATTAACATGTTTGAAGATTACAACACACTATTATAATGATATACACATCACATATCATAATGTGGTTTTTAATACGTACAAACGCGTTCCTTAATTAAATTAATTATAATGGCTATTGTCAATGGAGCTGACACGCTCTGATCATTATAAATTGAGAAAGGATAAATAAGGGTGCCATCACCTCTGAATATTCAAATTGTGTCGGCTCTGCAAGTTTCCAGCAGAGAAGGAACTCAAACAGGAACACGAGCACAAGTTGAAGTAAACTCCACAGGGTTCTAAGGGTCGCAGGTCGCACACGTTTAGCTATGTACATACGAATGAACACCGTTACCACAAAGTAGGCATTCAGGGCGTCCCCAATGAAAAGGGGAGAAAACACAACCCACCAACTTAAATCTATTTCACCATCACATTTTAACGACAGCAAGATTGTGAATACAGCGAGTGAGGAAAGGAATGTCCAAATCTCATAGGCTGTGACACCAAGCCAAGAGCCGAGTTCTTGGAGATTGAAAAACATTTTGTAGTTTAAAAATTATTTAATTAGTTTGCTTTTTACGGGATGTTTAGAGATCGAAACACTTTAATGTCTATGGAGGACACGTTCCTTGTTCGGACTGTGGGAGGCTGATCCGGGTTCTCCAGGTCAATCACGTCGTCTGTAAAAGTATATATGCATCAGTTATTGTAGTAATGTAAAATGGATGATTTATTTTAAATGACATGCATTTAGTTTAGTTTATAATGAATTATTCCTTACCAAACAGTTGGACGGTAGATGTATTAACTGTATAGTCCACTGTTTCGTGGTAAAACTTTTTCAATTCAAAAGCAAGATTGATCAGCTCGTGGAATAGCCTTTCCAAGCCCATGTAAAAATATTTCCCGATGTCCCTTCTCGAACAGCTTTTTGCACTTGGATAGCTGGGCCTAAAAATCAATCAGAACAAAAAATGGTCAGACTCATACCTAAAGATTGACTAAAGTATATTTAATTTTTAACCAGTTTATATAACTATTTCTTCTTTCTCACCACAAAATTCGACTTTTCATTCACAAACACATCGTTTGGCTTAATTTCATAGTCTTCCTTCGGGGGTGCTCGTTTCCTTACAGAGTACTTATTCTTATTTTTCTTGTTTCCAGAACTTGTTGAAGACCCCTCTGGACCCTGTACCCCAACTCCTGGTTGCGGTTCCTCCCCAGTTGGCGTCGACTTTTTACTGACCTGACCTTCTTTTCCTGATGCTCCACCTCCACCACCACCACCCCTTCGTCTCTGTTGACCTTCTCTGTTATAATTATTCGGTCGCCTTTCCTTATTCCCAAACCCTTTCGGTTTTGCTGGACTTGGCGTTGCACCCGACACTACTGACGCCTCGGAAGAGTTATCTTCTCGGGATTCCTGTCTTCTGTGCTGGCGATTTCCGCCACCTCCACCTCTACCACCGCTACTGCTTCTTCTCAAACTGCTACTCTCATTAACTGGCTTATCAGTTGTGGCAACAGGATTCTTGTCATCGGCCATAATACAAACAAAATCTTAATTAAACTCATTTAACTCGCTTGATAATTGTCCTCATTTCTCATACTCAAGTTCAAGGTTTACTCATCCACTTGACTATAATATTTAATTGGGAAACACAGATTATCCAGAATCCCCACTTCCGGTAGTAAAGACAGAGTCAGTTAACTTAACACAATGGTCAACAAAGTTAAATGTTCCACATAACTACTTTAAATAAAATGTTCCAGAAATTAAATTTTTCCAATGCGGAATTTCAGAACACATTTTTGGCAGCTGAGTGTGCAAAGCTAATTGTCATTTATTTTGAGAAGTGGTTCAAGATGGGCACCAACTAAGCCCGTGTTTGGGGGCAGAAAAAGACTTCGGATGGCTTCATCATGACTTTGTTCATCATTTTTCATGTTAGCGGGGCATCGTAAGACATTCAATCTAGCTTAATGTAATTTTAATTATAAATGCAACTAGTTTTAATTGTATATTCCAGGAATTATAATTGTATACTTAATTGCCTACCTATTTTTAGAATTCTATTAAGCATATTGCGTAAATCAATAGGTATTTTAATTACAGGTGTGTTCCGCAGTCAATCAGGCAGTTTTGGGGTGCAAAAAATGTAAAATGCATTGCTAATTTTGTGCAACATTTCCGGTTTTAAGTAACATAAAGCCATCAATTATCGCATATTTTTTTATGTTTACCTTAAATAAAAGCCATTACGCAGGTAAAAAACTGTAATTTTTTATATAAGCCATTTAAACTTTCGATAATAACCGTGCAAAATTAAATTATCCAAATCCATATATCATAGATATATACAACTGCTCTTAGCTAACAGAAGGGGAACCTTTTCAGTTTTTTGTTAACTCATGATTTTCTCAGACAACAACAAAGAGAGTGACGAATACATAAAAATTGCAACAATTGAATTGTCAGTAAAGTTGCTCTACTTTACTTTTTTCTTAATCTTGGCTGTTACCATTTTTTGATGAAATAGGTAACTTTACAATACGAGATAACGCTTTGTTAAGGATGACCAGTGGTCAATACAGTTTTTGGGGGTTTAGGTAGCTAAAACTGCGTCAGTTTTTAAGGGGTTTTCCCCTTTATTTCTCAGACGTTAGAGGTGGCAACAATGCTGGCAACAATCCGGCAATAAAAAATGCAGTTATTTTTGCAGAAATATAATATATTATGTGTTTAGACCATTTAAAGATTTTAAATGCTCAATACATTTTTAGTAGTTATTTATAAGCATCCAAGTACAACGCAGGCCATGTGGTACAACCATTTATGATTCATTACATAATTAAATATATAACAAGATCGTAGTCACGATCGGGAAAAAGATAAATGCACATTTAACTTATCAGATTGATATTGCCATTATAATATTTTGTTATATAAAATGTTTTGTATTTATCTATTGAGATTTGAAAATGATAACAGGAAGTTAAACAAGTGGATAACATACAAAAAAAATGGAGTCATCGTCGTGGGAAAAAAGAGGTATTGAATGTGGATGAAAATTGAAAAGCTATTTTTGGGGAAATATTGGTTTAAATTGGTTATATAAAATTACACATTTCCTCATCATCTTATTGTCCCGTAAACTTCCCGTCTGTAAATAAATTAAAAATGATAAAAATCATAAAGCTGTCTGTTGTACACACACTTGCGTGGTTTACGGATAGTTTACAAAATGTTTTCCCAAAGGTGTTTATATGCTTATTGTCGATAGTTAAGCTTATTTAAGTTGTCAAAAGATGATTTGTTAGTTTACTCAATATTTAAAAAAAAATGGTATTGTTTGTACTTTGTATGCATGTCTTGTAAAATGTCTTCACAGTTTAAAAAGAGTCCCATAATGATCATTTTCCTGTCCAACACTTTTCATATGATGCAACTAAATTACACGACATTATTATTACCAAAAAGATTACAACATTATCAAAATCTTAAAAAAATTTTCAGGTATACCAAGCCCACCTTTTGTGTCAATTTACTATTGTACCCTCCAAAAAATCCTATCTAGGCAAACATTAGTTTTGATTAAAATCCATTTCACACCAAAAGACATTTTTTAACGAAAAACATGGTACTGGGGTGGTAATCAGTGCAACATCGGTAACAAACAGTATAAATGATCCTATCTAGGCAAACATTAGTTTTGATTAAAATCCATTTCACACCAAAAGACATTTTTTAACGAAAAACATGGTACTGGGGTGGTAATCAGTGCAACATCGGTAACAAACAATATAAATGATATAATCAAAATCATCATTATCGTCATATTCACGGTTTCAGTCTGGTGCGTAATTTTATTACTTGTATTTATGCTCACATATAACATGCATGCATATTATTTAAGTAGTTGCAGCAGTACAAAAAAAAACAAGGTGCGAAATGATGAAAATTGAAGTTAATTATACTACTATAAATAAAACCATGTTTGCTATCATCATCATCCTATTTAAAAGTATGTATATACCTAAGTAGATACATTAGCTGCTGCACGAGTTTATAAAAAAATGGGTGCACTTTTGTATGTTGCAGGTACTCAAAACTACATAAATAACGTGTGTACTTATATAATTTAGTTGATTCAAAGATTTTCAATTAATCTATTTTTCGATGCAGTTATTTTTGCAGTTGCAGCATTTCCTCCTTCTAGCAAAAAATGCAACGTTGGTGGGAAGTGATATAGTGACGGTGGTAGTACAAACAATTATCTTTAAAATATAATAATCATAATATATGTAGGTCTTCCATAAATATTGTTTAATTATTATCACACCGATTGTACATAATGATTAATTTACGCAAACATTTATTTTTGCAATTGCAATCTTTGTACTACATCAATTAGGTACAATGACACTTCTGGTCACTTATCAGTTTTTTTTATGAAAAGATACAACCTCCAATTGGTCCATGAAACGCTTTTTGTTAATTACATTTATATAATTGACAATACTAATGACAATTGCCAAACTGAAAACTTTTGATATTATATGAAATGGTTTGAGGTCCAAAGTTGGAGGTTTATTGACGGTTAGTAAATTGAATTTTATCCCCTTGAAAGTACCTTTAGAACATTTTTCAGTTAAGTCATTTATTTGCACTTTGCCAGTTTTTAATTTTTTTGGAGGTGATCATCATAATTCCTTGTTTTGATCCGTAAACAACCTTCCACGTGGATAACCAATCGTTGTAAATATAACATGTATTATGGTTAGTTGATTGTTTAAGCAAATTACAACAATGCATTGTATTTTTGCGCTATTGTTTTAAGCTGAGTGCTGACACAATGTACATTTTCTACCTAATTTCTTGGTGTCCCACTTTTATCCAATATAGTTTTTTGGCAATGCACTTCCAAAATCATTTTACAAGGAGGCGATAAGCGTTGTAGTAAATGGAATATTTTTTATAATACTTTATGATAATGTGATGAAAGTATATTATTTTGATGTAATNTGCTGACACAATGTGTACATTTTCTACCTAATTTCTTGGTGTCCCACTTTTATCCAATATAGTTTTTTGGCAATGCACTTCCAAAATCATTTTACAAGGAGGCGATAAGCGTTGTAGTAAATGGAATGTTTTTTTATAATACTTTATGATAATGTGATGAAAGTATATTATTTTGATGTAATGATGATGTAGCACCCCACGAAAAAACAGTTCTTGAGATGATAAGATGCTACCTGTTTGTCTTATCTTAATTGTCGACTAACGACTATACCAGAAGCAGAATACAAAGCGATTGAACAATAAAAATTAATAAAACCATCTATAAAGCCACAACACTCCCCGAAGCCCGTATGTCAAAGGCAAACATGCGCAATCCACGCCAAATGTCTACCTAAAAACCAAAAATATATGTGTATTAAACATAACGGCTCGTTGTTACGAAATTGGAACGCTGCGAGGTTTTAGTTTAAAATTAAGGTTTATTTTTAATTCTCTATCTTTATATTAATATTAATTAAAACCCAACCTCTCTTATATAAAGTCATATAAATAAGTGGTGGTAAATGACGATAATGTAAACTGGCAAAGGGACTACACTGCATCCGCCACTAAATAGTTTTCAATTATGCAACAAAAAAATGAATGGAAGTTGTTATGCGTCAGATCAACACATTACCATGTACCTACTTTAAATTATTGCTGAGCTGCTACTTCTCCTTGTTCTTTTATCTTTTTTTTAGAAATATATATATTCTTGGCAGTTCTCTAACGGCTGCTTAACAATCAGCGATAAAAATGTATACGAATTTTTGCTTTGAAAAAATTCTTCCTACTTTTTTCATTAACTTTTTTTCACAAAAGAGACTTAAACTTAAAAAGTCCCCTCTGTGTGGTGGTGGTGTACCTCTCATATTTAAGTATTTAGGTAGTTAAAATGTATTATTGCGCTGGCTAACTAACAATGTAACACTGTCATGTTAAGACGATTGTGATGATGATGACATAAAACTTGATTATTATATGATGGCTCTGTTGAAACCAAAAAGAGAGAAATATGACCTCTGACATCCGGACTCAATAATATTTATGAATATAACTTATTATATTACAGAACATGCATATTCCAAAACACGAACAGAAAAAAAAATTCGCACCTTGTTAGGCTTTTGCATGCAAAAGCCAACGCAATAAAATGGGCAGAATTCACATGTCACGCAGAGAAGGGCAGCCAGCAGAAAATTGAATTTATAAACTGCTAATAAAATGTGTAGCAATCCAATAAAAGTGACAAGAAGGTTCGGGTATGACAAGTGTAAATTATAGTTTGATGATGATAACGATAAAAAGCCAAAAAATTATATAATACTAGTAGCCATATAAGCCATCCATATAGCCAATTTACATCGTCCGTGTGTTCGTCACGTTACAAAAATTTAAAACAATGTGTTTTACGGTAATGATAGTGGCGGAGGAGTTTGGAGGAAGGACCCCATGTCAAGGTGTCAAACGAGCATCATTATTGGCACAATGTGTGCTCTTGGTTCATTATATAATTGTATGTACAAACGAGCCCCTCCAAATGTCTGTTTTTGGAGTAAAATTGGGTTATTAATCAAAATATTAAATGGTTAAGCAAATTACGAAAAAATGCATAACATATGAAAAGAATTTGTCGTGGCTTTTAAATTTTTGTTTCTAAATTTATGTTTTACTTACACTTTTTACGCTATATTTTTTCCCAAATTGCAACATGTCAAACAGCCGTTTAAAATAGCATATTTACCTAAATCGAAATTCAGGGGAGAGACCCTTCCCACATTTTTATGTCATCCCAGTTTTCCAACAACAGTTTCGTTATCTCATAATTTTTTAGCGTCTTCTTGCGAAAAATGTTTTGCTTCGCATTTTATATAACGCAACGCAGGATGGTGGTACTTCGGGTGGTCTTTTCATGATATCATCTTATCTTACGTTATCACAATTAGATAACATCATCATCTCATGATTTTACGCAAGTTCAAAAGTCAGCAGAATTTCAACACTATAAAAAATCCCAAGAAAAAATTTATGTAAAAGTCAAGCTATAACGATTTTAAACAAGACGATTTGGAATTAGTGCATAATGTAAGCATATACTAAATAATAATATCTACAAAGTTTCATGACTTCGCAGAAGCAATAATGCAAGTGCAACTCATTAAAATGTTGCGTTTTTACGATAAGCTATTGTGCATAATACTCAGAAAAGGTAATAATAATATCTACAAAGTTTCATGACTTCGCAGAAGCAATAATGCAAGTGCAACTCATTAAAATGTTGCGTTTTTACGATAAGCTATTGTGCATAATACTCAGAAAATGTGAGTATAGAGTCACGCATACGCATACCACGCACGATGACGCCAACAACGCCATAGTACTAGATTAATATTTTTTCATACTAGATTTAACGCGTATCGGTATTTTGTGTACAAGAAAAAAGGAAGCTTCTAGACCAAAAAACAACATCGCTAGTTCTTTGGAATATAATTCTAACGTTAACGTTCTAAAATCATTATAAAATATTTTTAAGAGTCATAATATTTTGTGTTAACTACGATTAGCACTTTGTCAGGCAGGATTATTGTAGTTGTACAATATTAATGGAACGACAAAAAATGTATGTACCTAAGTAGTTTACACAAGAATTATATGTTTTCAAGCTAGAATTATTTTTAATTTTAGAATTTTATGTTTATAAAAATATAGTCATTATGGGCNTATGTACCTAAGTAGTTTACACAAGAATTATATGTTTTCAAGCTAGAATTATTTTTAATTTTAGAATTTTATGTTTATAAAAATATAGTCATTATGGGCATGAACTCAATAATTATTCGCATTTCACCAAACACATGATTGATTTTCTCTCATCTTTGTAGTAAAAGTAATTAAAGCCGTGTTGTCAGTAGGCATGTACATTTAAATTATCCTTTAAATTGCTAACTTAAAAGTACATTACAAGAACAACATAACAGCGTTACCTGTTATTATTTTAACGCTGCAGTGCACTAAGCTTACTAAAAGCTTACAAAGAACTAAATGACTAGAGCAATCAACAAGAGCCAAAATTATTCTAGAATCTATTTTTTTTCTAAATTACAAAGTATAATTCCGCCTCCTCTAGTCTTCTAGTAAATTCCACATACCTATATGCAATGCAGTTAAAAACAGGGGACAAGCCTAACCAAAAACCAGGGCTTCTCTTAACCTATTCCAATAAATGAAATTGCTACATACAAAAGCAAACTATACACAGCTAGCATTTAAAATAACATTTTATATGATTTATCGCGTAAACTTTTGCAATCTCTAGAAGAGCGGATGTTTGCTATATCAAACCTTGTAATGGCTATTATTGATAGACTCGCTTCTAGGAATTTTTAATTTCTGTTTGACTTGAATTGTCTGTTGTGATAAATATAAATTTAGCACACCACATTATATCATACATCATACCCAATGATCGTTTCCAGATAATTAGTGCAGAGCAGAGCAATTCAAACTGGCCTTAATAAGAATTCGCCGCACTAGTTATAAATAACTTGGGTTATTTACGTGAGATATTTTAGACGCATTATTTTAACCATTTTGTTTACAAGATTGTTGATAAAAAATTCTAATAAGGTTTTTTTCAATGATTACTTAAAATCTGTAAACAAAATGGTCTGCTTGTAATTGCCTGTACCCAAGTAGTGTTCGTACCTCACGTTAAGGTGTAAGAATGTCTGTAAATACCTTATCTTATTTGGAGGTGTATGTAGGAACCATCGGAATTTACTTTTAAATGTTATTTTCTCGTTCACTGATTGAAGGAAGGGGAAGCGTACACACGAACCACATTTAATTTAGTAGATGAGTACACCAACATAAAAATGATGATTGCTTTCATGTTAATCGATTACCTTTTATCGTTCATCACCCGTTTGATAGCAATCTTAATGGACAAAATTTTTAATGATGAACGTAATTTTTTTTTGGAGAAACAAAAATGTTAAAAGTGAGCTTAGAGGGAAGATATCACTTAAACGTCAATTTTATGGTTACCGCTGTCTGACATCCTGGTTTTCATTATGTGCATATTGCACAGAATTGCATTGCGTTGCATATCGACAGAATTGTAGTGATTATCATGATCATCATCATCGTCAAGATTTCATGCTACCGTGATTGTCCCAAATTGTTTAAAACGAACGCGTTACATAATTAATTATCGTAATGATAATCACAAAACCATATCATGGCATAATAGAGGTAGTCTGTGCCCCCGCTGCCGTTTCTGTCAAATCCAATTACAAAATGGACAAACACACACTCACACGGACATAATCAGCACACAGGCGAACCGGTAAACTTTTTGTAATCATAATAAACGCTAAAGGAAACTCTCGCAAAAACAATGCATACAATAAATCTCCTCAAATTTAGCCGACCGCCATATAAGTCAATTCAAGTGGCGATAATAGCGGAAGAAATGCATTTCACCTGTGTCTCTCTGGTCATTAAACTTATTATATATTATAGAGAGAAACATTGCAAAAGTGCATTTTTATTATTATCAAATAATATTACTGCTGCGGTGTGCAAATAATTTGGGGCAAAAATGGAACAACACACAAAGTTGCCCTGTGAGAAAAATACGACATTCAACATTGCATGTTTGAACATATTTCTTTTTTTTATGATTCTCTTTATTCCAACCCTCTCGGATTACTGATTAAACCTATATTATGTCTTCCTTTTGGAATTCAAGCAACAATAAGAATTATGGTAATGCTGTCATCACATAGTACGCAACAATGCAACTCGACACACACACACTCAAATAATGAGAAAATGCATCAACAAAAAAACAATAGGACAGGTTCAATCCAAAAAGCAACTTTAAAAAAAATTATATCTGCCATTTCTTAAATGACAAAATGAGCTGAGAAAGTTTTGGAATCGTTAGTGATGTTGACAATGATATGATGCCAAAAAAAAACAAAAGAAGGTTGTACGTTTCGTTTACACGTTATTTTAATTTACGTGTAAAGTTGAATATTATATAAGCTTTTATAATGTCTGGTGAAAGACCATCAACAACAACATAATATTATTATATTTATATCATTATCATGCCAAGTCAAGTCACTAAAAACCTCCTCCCAAAAAAACATCTCTTTTTTGATGCAACAACCGGTGTTAGGCGGTGGAAATTCATACACAAGAGCTTATTATTATTACGCTTGTGTTACTTTGTTTTTGCGCAAAAAAGCCTAATATATTTAATATGTGGTTTATTAAAAAAAGTGAGGATGAAGTATTTAAATAAGTAGTATTAATGGTAAGATATTTAATTTAAAAAAAAAGTAAATCATTTACTTGAGATTGGTACATATTTAAGTGTCTTAATATTATTATATAATATTTACTTAGGTATTTTGTAGGTAGACGTCACACGTGCTATAAGGCAAAAAAGGTTCTCAGCATGACTGCCAAACCAAGAAGCAATTATAATATAAGCCTAGTATAAAGTTTTTGATGAAAAGCTTTACTAATATATATGCAGCAAGCTTTATACTCTGTGCGGTATTGCAGCATTAACTATTTTATACATTATGATTACCATTCATCATCATTCTTTATGCAGTTTGCTAAAGGTATTTTGCAAAAAAAAAGCTCCCAAAAAAGTATACTTTACCACATCCAATGAACTTACCTACCTCTCTCCTCCTATTTATTTTTACCTTTGCGTAGGTGTACTTAGAGCACCCTAAGAGGTCCCTCCGCTCTCGTGATTAAACCACTGTTTAGTGGAGTCTTTGAAAAATATTAAATGAGCCCAAGTGGAAAGTATATAAAGTAGTGGGGCTGCCCTCGTTCTACATGTCATTCTCAGTCTGACCACAAAACCGAGTGGAGGAGCACAAAATAACCTTTGTGCAGTCTGTGGGCTTTGTTTATATTTGGAATGCCCTTACAAACCATAGGGTTTGATAAGCAGTGGTGATTATAAAGTTGTGTGGTGAAAAATAATAAAAAAAGAGAAATAAATCGGTGCTATAACGGGAACAAACTTTCTGACCAGTGATCTGGTGTGTCGTATCCAGTGTTGAAACGTGCCTGGACAAAAAGGCCATTGTACATTGTTGTGTTCCAAAATGAAGATTCTTGTGGTCTCGCTGTGGGTAAGTTGTGCAGAGAAAGAGTTGCTAGTTTTCTAACTACGGTAGTATTGCATGGTGGTAGGCAATTTAAAAGATATAAAGTTGTAGTTAGTAATCCAAGTTGTCATCACATAAACCAAGTCAAGGAACCAAAGCCATCAGCAAATGAGCAAACCTCATTAATATATCACACTATCTCACAATGCCCCATACATAAAATAGGCATGTCCATTATAGTTTTGTCAAACAAGCAGGGCAAGGCAAAAATGTAATGATAGAAATAATGTAGTAAATCACAATCCATGACCCAAGTAATTTTTTCAAAAATTAGAATTTTGAACTAAAACTACTGCAAAACTACATTTTGCCTTTGGGTAAATTAACTTTAGAAATAAATAATCTTCTGCATACAAGCGCGTTCAATTTAACAACGAAATCATTTAGTTAATAAGAAAAAAATAAATAAACAGCAAAACTATTATCTTCCTTCCTCCTCTCTCCTTCGTCATTCTTACATTTTTTCTAACTTAATATAAAAAAAATCTTTGAAAAATGCCAGATGCACATGCAAATATCAAATTTAATACAAACTCAGACAGTTTATTAAATAGGCGTGCGATATCGTATATAGTACCTGCAGACATGATAAACAACGCTTAAAATAAATTATAGCATTTGCATTTACCTTTAAATGCGTTTTTAAGGAAAAAACGAGATTGTGAATTTAATTATCTGCTTTGTATATGCTGCTGCAAATGAAATGAATGAAAACTATTTACGCTACTGTTAAAGTAAATAGTGAGCCTTAGCAGACTTCCGTTGTTTCCTTCCGTTTTCTGTAAACATGATCTATTGATCATGAATCAAGATTCATGATACCAAAACATACAAAAGCATACAATAAATAGTAAAAGTAAGGCAAAAAAATGCACGGGGATTTTTTCTTCTTTTAAGCAAATCCATTTAAAAATTATGATTTCATAATATGTTATGCTGTTTTTCGTGTGTGTTTGCCTGCTACGCTTGAGAGATTATAAGCGTTTATTATATTATCGAGCACGGCTAAATAATAAAGCTATCAGTTTAGTTGAAATTGAATGCTGGGTTTAGTCTGTTAAAGTCAACGAGGCACGACCTATAATCCTTTAACGTTTATTGTAGGCAGCTAACACACGCGTTTAAATCATGAAAATTACAATTTTACATGCCCGTTACAAAAAGGGTAACAAAATATGCATGGGTGTAGCTAGTGTAGTTTTATTAGCTTGTAACCTGCGTATAATTTAAATGGTTTACTCATCTTAACGTGGTTCGATGACTTTTACAAAAAGGAATTCTGAAAACCATTAAATGTATATTAAGTGATTATTAATTGTTGATAAAAGGAAGTACCACGATGATTTAAACAAATTTACAGAGATTTATAGTCGAGTAGTCTACAAATGTTGTAATTGTGATCATTTTATGAATGGTTTTCCCATAAATTGGTGAATAATTTTGGGTGGGTAGACAAAAAAACTTGGATATTTTAGGCACTTGAAGAAATAAAGATTTAATCAAGCTGTATGCTTGAGTGGTTTGACTATTGGCAGTAGTTATGAACTAATCGATGATCGACTTTTAATATTGTAAAGTCAACAGTAAATCTGTCATTGACCATTAGTGATTTAGAACTTGAGGTTATCGATTTGCGCACAGATAGGTACGCCATCATGACGCATGAGGAAAACTATGCTTATATTACTTTGTTTAAACATTTAGGCCCTTGTAGCAGCATTAGGAGCTGCGAGCTTGAGTGGTTTGACTATTGGCAGTAGTTATGAACTAATCGATGATCGACTTTTAATGTTGTAAAGTCAACAGTAAATCTGTCATTGACCATTAGTGATTTAGAACTTGAGGTTATCGAGTTGCGTACAGATAGGTACGCCATCATGACGCATGAGGAAAACTATGCTTAATATTACTTTGTTTTAACATTTAGGCCCTTGTAGCAGCATTGGGAGCTGCGGCAGCCGATGCAGATGAACCTGTTGTGGCATTAGTTAGTCCGGGACCTGTTGCTGATGAGTTGTTGGCAGCTGAATCCGGAGCAGAGCCTCTTGTCGTTGTCGCTGCTCCAACAGACCTTGTCCTTAAAAATGTTTCCGCACCATCAAAAGGAAATAACTCTGCGTCTGCAAGTGAAGATCAGGCAACTGCTGCCGGAGGTCACTTTGGCGGTCCTGAGTACGGTTACGGTGGCGGTCATGGCCATCACGGAGGCTGGGGACATGTAAGTTCTTTGTTGATTATATGGGAATTCATAAAGTATCATCATCAATGAATGCATGTCCATTGCAATTTGTAATGTTTGTATTCGCTTTCTAGGGCGGCGGCGGCGGCGGTGGACATGGATGGGGATGGCCAAAGGTTGTCAATTATCCTCCCATTCATGCCCATTTCAAAGGTCATGTGAGCACCTCCCATGGACCGAAATATGTCAAGGATTATCATTACCATAACTTTCTAGGGCGGCGGCGGCGGTGGTGGACATGGATGGGGATGGCCAAAGGTTGTCAATTATCCTCCCATTCATGCCCATTTCAAAGGTCATGTGAGCACCTCCCATGGACCGAAATATGTCAAGGATTACCATTACCATAAACATGGCGTTTTGAAACATCCTCATTATGAACAGGTAAACATGCCGATCAATATGCTAAATATGATCTAGGAAGTCTAGTTGGCTTGCAATATTTTGCAATTACAACTATTTTTATTTTTCGATTTCAGGTTCATCACAATCACCACAAGCATCAACATCTCCTTCACCAACACCACGAACATCAACAAGTGCTCCACCGTCATCACTACCATCAACATCTCCTCGTAAGTCATCTCACAATACCCCAAATTGTTGAAACTCCAATTGTTGAAACTCCCAATATATGTCCCCGATTTAACGAAAAAATGTCTTAATATTTTCAGCACCAACATCACCTTCACCGCGAACACCTTCACAACCACCACCTCCACAAGCATCACCTTCATCAAGCTCATATTCACAAGCTCCACATTCACCAGCCAGTCTACCACAAGAATGTAAGCCAGAACGAAACTTCTTACAAATCTTCGCATTTACCTTATCCAGTTTACATGATAATTGACCTGATCTATTGTTCCATTTCTACAGGTCAAGGCTACCCACTCCGTTTCCGAAGGCCACAAGCACAAATTCAATGCTCAAGAGTATCACAAGCACACACATCCCCAAAAGTTCGAGTACCAAAAGTGGGCTCCTCCAATTTACGCCAAGGGCTGGGGTGCCGGCTACTAAACGTCCCATTTACTCCCATCATCTCCACCGCACTAATTCTTTTTATTGCAACGATGCACAAAAACTACAACAAGCAAGCGTTAAGCTAATCAAGCAGCAGCAAAAATACCAAGTGCTTAACATTCACAGAAGGATAACTATCTTACTTATCATTTCATCACTTTTATCTGCTTTATTACCTTCTTCGTCAATCAAGTTGTATTAAGCTTAACTGACGCTAGTCACAGAAAGAAAGGGAACAAACAATTGGTAAAAAACAAGACCTGTTTCAATTACTACTCACCAATCATTTTGGCGAGCCTCTCCCTTAAATCATATGCAAAATTAATATTAGGTTTTTAAAAAAGATATATATTTTTTGAAGAGTGACATATAATTTTTTTTCTTTCTCTGTGCTTTCCTATCGCGAGTATCACTTCCTTCTACTTTTTTTAGTATTATATTACCTTCCTACTAACTTTATGTACTGTTGACCTCTGATCTTCGTTTAAAACTACTTGTTTACTTTGTAAAGCTTTTATTGTGAACCTTTACTTGCTAGCCTTTTTTCGTCTTTCATATATGTAGCATGTAAGTTTTTGTAGGATATGTTGATGATGATGGCACCCTGCCGTGCACGGGAGTCGTTTTCTTTAAAAACCATTATTTTTGTACTGTATTGCGTAAGTTTCGAAAATGTTGTTCGTCTGAAAAGGTGGATCCGAAAGAGTTTCTAACGAAACTTTTCCATTGATCTGTAAAGAGAAAAGTAATAAAGACACGAAGCAAAGCGTTTTACTTTTTTATAAAAAAAATACAAAATGCAAACAACTTGTCCTTTTTTGTCATTGTGCTGTAATCCCATTTCGGCTTTCCAATACTCATCATCATGATCAAGAGTGTGAGCTCTCCGAGAAAAATCGCAACGAAAGGGGTCGCTTCTCCACGAACTCCTAGAGGAGGTGGCACTGCCAATAACAGTCCATTGGTCACACCTAGGACACCACGTAAGCTAAATGTGAGCACAAAGCCATCAGCCCCTAGAAAGCTTACAAAGGATACAACGAATAAGGTTGAAGTGATGGAACTGCCTAAGAAGCTGGTGGCAGGAAGCAACAGTATAAATCTGAAGGGCGCTTCTTCTGGTGATCGTGTTCGTAATGGAGGTGCTGGTGACTCTTGCATGAGGCTGCCGTTGGAATGCATGTCCAAGACGGAAATTAAAGATAAAATGAAAGAGAGCATTCTCCCTTATCATTATATGGGACTTGATTCTGATGAAAACTCGCCCAATGAGGAAGAAGACGAGCAAGAAGAATTTGATGCTGAAACGATGACCACAATCTTGGCTGCAGATCGAGCTCGCTTTAATATTTGGAAAGGAGTAAATTATGATCTCCACCTGCTGGGTGACTTCAAGTCTGACTTTGAACGTAGGGTAAAGTCATTCCAAAGACCGGAAACGATATCCATTTCAATGAACCCGTTTTGTCGATCCGAAAGCGGTCTAGTGGATGAGCCATCCAGAGGTGATGCATTTCAGTTATGGAAAAGCAGAAAGTCTGACAGTTGGCTGGAACATTCCAATCAAAGTAGTGAGCATGATATTACCATTGCCACATTCATCTCTTCTGAGGAGGAGGACGATGCTGACCACATTGACGATGACAGTGATACTGACTCTCTACCTGATCCTGAAATCATGGAATATATTCGCAGTCAAAAGGAAAAGGCCAAGGAAGGGCTGAATCTCACTGGAGAAACGTTGTACTATGATGAAGAGTTTGATGTGGTTCGCAATTTGCATAGGGATTCACACAGTCTCACAAATTACGGAATGATGCCGGATGACAGGTGGATTGGGAAGGCACACATCTTTTATCCAGAAATGAGTTTAGCCGAAAAGAATAGTAAGTCAGATATTATGATTATTAATTATTATGACACGCAGATTTATGATACAAATCCATTGCATTGATGTATTTTATTCTTTTTCATCAAAAGTGCTGAAAGCCGTCGCAACAAAAGCCGAAGTCAATACAGACCATAAGAAGACCTCACCACCAACTATGACGATTTGAAACGAGTTAATCGAAAATAGATTTTAGTCTTCTTTCACAATCAGCCAATTAAAATATCCTGATTGAAATACGTACAGATACATTATATTCCCTGTCTAATTGCTGTAAATACAATGACGAGTTTGCAATAATAATTTAAAATAAAACCGAAGATTTTTTGCTTCGACCAATGTACATAAATAAATATATGCAATGTATAATCATTTCAAATACTTCTTTTCCATCAATGCATACCGGAAATGGTAACTGAACCACCTAGCAATCATGTACTCATGTACCTATAAACATGGAACTGCATATTATATTCATGTTATTGGTTAAGTAATGTAAGGTCTATTTAGTTTTAATGTAATTCACAGGAGACATTGCACAGTCAGATGATTCATGACTGTTTTTATTTCCAACAACGATGAACCAGAAAAGTACAAAAAAATCCGAAACCTTCCATTTTCCCTAAAGAGCTGCTGCTTTCATTAAAATTATATTCTTGTATGCTTTCGGCTGGCTGATGACTCATTTCTCTGTAAAAGTATTCTGCTGGGGAATGGAGACATCATCATTTAGCATTTTTATTATTTTATCAGAAAAAGGGACAGACACAAGACACAACTAATTATATTATTATTAAGACCCTTTTCATTCACTCAACTTTTCCATTCACGTTCACACTTACTTCAAACTATCCTAAAACAGAAAAAGGGCAGGGACCCTTTTTTTCTTCCCTGAGAAATCCCAAAGTTTTCTTGAAGAAGAAAAAACAAAAAGCCAAGAAAAGGACCAGAAACATTGCCACAAAAATCTATATAAAGTAAAAACCCTTAAAAATATGCACGAGTTTAATATATTCTCTGTCCAGCCTACCCTATCGTTGTTTCATTCATCATGAAATGACACCAAGAAGTCAAGACTTCAGCAACAACCAAAAAGGGACAAAAACTCATATTTTGCCTGGTGGACGCGTTTTACTTCATTTTGCGTTCCTATGAATGACGCATTGGTAATTCCTTAAAAATGTACATAAAAATGCATCACGACGGACTCATATAGTTCGACACTGTTTTAATACTCGTATGAGCCGAAAAAGTAATAATAAAACAAAAAAGCACAGTGTTTATGCCTTTTTTCGTCTTCCGTTCCTTCAACAACGTCTCTTCAAACCAATTCATTTTACACATAAATATTCATTTTTCCCTTTCATGCCTTTTCCCTGCTGTGTCGTCGTCATTTTCTCCCCTGCTTTACCATACACATTTATGTGACGTACCCCAAAAAAAACCTGAAAACCGAAACAGAGATTTTTTTCGAACACACTCTCGCACTTCAGCAGTGTCCTTTTCTTTTGACTTTGTTTCGCTCACTGAATCAGTGGAGCAGTCAGTTTCTCAAGAGGCTTCTTGGAAATCGGATCTACTTTTGTGTGCGCGAGAGCATCAGGGCAATTTCCGAGTTCGAAAAGCTAAAGCATTTTTCCTGTTGCTTTAATATCAATGATGTGAGCAACTGAGACGAGCTTGTGTAGTAGTATTTTTTTACAATTAGAAATTCCTCGTTTTAAAAACGTAGTTATTGTGGTATGCGTGTATATTCTTTTTGTGCCTGTCACGCCACAGCTCTTCAACCTGTCATCAGCACTTTTCTCAGGAATTTCATTGAAAAATAAATCTTTCCTCTGCTGCTCATTCTTTTTAATTCGAGCATTTAGAGAGGAAATGAAAGAAAGCGAGACAACGACAAGAGACAATAATAACACCAAACTAACGAATTTCCTTTCTGTTTTAAAGAAGAAAGACAGTGTTAATTATTCTTGTCACCTTTTCAGAAATCTTAATTAAACGAGAAAAAACTCAAAATAACTTTAAATTAAAAACCGAGGACGAAGAAACTCTATAGTTTGCTATTGGAGTATGTATGTTTATATAAGCATGCTAAGAGTTTGTCTTTGCTCATTAAATTTAGTTTTGAAATAAAAACGTGCATCAAGTTGTGATTATATTTTTTTGGAGTTTGAATTTTGGAACATTATTGAAAAGCCGTTGAGAGCCAGTGTTCGGAAAAGTGTGTACATGAAAATTTTTATGAAAAGAGACAGTGACAAATTTGCGTGTAAGCCCATTCTGAAATGAGACGTGCGTTTTTGCCTCTTCCGCGGTGGTAGTAAGCATCACTACCGGTGCCGTGGTGGTGTCTCCATTTTCGAACAGCAACTGCCTCCCTCAATTCTTCATCTTTTTGCCTCTTGGAGAATCAACTATGATGGTTGTTTAGGCTTAGCTTGTCGAATGGGTGATACAAGTAAAGCTTTTTTAGAAACTTTTTTTCCTCACTTTTGAAATCCACCTCGTGGTCTTCCGTCGTCGTTCTCCTCGGTGTGTAGATTCAATAAATTTGTGTCAATTAGCTTAAAACGCAGGCGTTAAGCCACAGACTACATGTACTCAACGGACTGACTTGGTGAATGGCAGTAGCAGGTGGTCCTTTAGTTTTGCATCATTTCATCATCATCTCCAATCTAATATCTTGATTTACCAACCAAACCAAACGAATGCGTATATAATATGTTTAAGAAAGTCAAAGCCACTTTTGATGTTTGACAATTTGAGATACGCTAGTTTTTGTGACATTTTTTTTCTCAAGAAAAACTCAAAGGGGAAATCTGATACTCAACGAAGATGGTGACACTGTGACACAATCCTCCTTATTATTGTTTTATTTTGAACTTCCAACTTTTGTTTGTGACTCATCAAGTTAATCAAGTTAGAGGCAGCTCGTCTCATTAGTCCGCCATTGAAGCATCATCATTGCGATCGTCATCGTCATCACCAACAGCCACAAAAAATCCTTTTCTCAAGCTTCTTCTTACACAGAGTTTTATGTAACGAGATTGTAAGTGATACCCTCCATTTTTGTTTCATCCGATTTTTTCTCGGATCTTCTTTATCATCATCTCTCTTAGAAAAGAGAGTATTTAAGGTACTTCCCATATATATATTTTATGCATACATTATTTGTTTCTTTTCCCTCTCTGTGAACTCTGTCTGATATGCAGAATAAGATGTAATGATTTCGATACAGTCGACTAGTCTTGTCTTCGTCTTTTCCCTTGTCATCTGCTCCCTTCTTTCATTTTCATTTCATCTTTTTTTACAGCCATTAGCCATCTAACAAACAAGTAACGAAACCTATCTTTTTTATAAATCTAACAAGCGCAAGTAAGGTTTCCGTTTCAGTTTTCTTGCTTGACCAGCCTTTGATCATAAATCAGTGGAGAAAATGAGCTAAAATATCTATCATAACATCATGTACAATGTACACACACTCAAATTCACTCACTTCTTTACATTCATTACCCTCTCATAATAATATCATCTCTTTCCACACTCATGTCTCATCCATGTTCCCATATATCCCATCATTTTTTTTCTTTAAAAGTCACCAAAAGTATGTATAAATCATCATTTCTCTCAAAAAATATTATTTTATGCAGCTGCCTCCTAATTTTTCTAGTTTTTTTTCTCTCTCACTTTTTGCTCTGGCCACTCAAAACAAATCAAAACAGCACGACATCAGATTTAACACAGAAATGAACAACTGACAAGAATTTTTGTTAATTTTGCCCTTTAGGTAGCAAAGAAAAAGGTGCAGAGTGCAACAGTGGGCCTTAAGAAAAAGGACTTTAAATTGAATGAAAACTCTTGTTTCTGAAATGACTCACGTACTTGTCAACACTTTCATGAACAAAATCAAAACAATCCTGAAAAACTGTTGAGAAAGGTGGTGTGAAACAAAAAGTGACCAGGTCTCATAGTGCCCCTATCCATTAGTTTGTTAGAGAAACAAGGACAAGGAACAACTGGAACAAGCACCCTTTAATATTTTTCTCTTGCCGACAGACAGATTGATGAGATATTCATTCATAAGAAAAAGCGTGACCATTGACCATCTTCACCGGAAGCAGCTGAGTCTGTTTTTATTTTTAGTGCACTAATTAAATTACTACCTCTTAGAAGCGCACACACACACTCTCACAACGCAACCATGAGTGTTATCGGTTATACTAGTAGCAACACAAGCGGTGTTTGTGGGAGTACTCAAGGCATTTCAGCGATTTCATCGTCGTCACCGATCATGTCTATGGGAATGCTTCACCATCATCACAATCATCCTCATCATCATCATCCTCAGTACGCATCCCTCTCACCGACAACGACAACAACGATCCCATTGTTGAAACACTCTCCCTCTTCACTTGTCAGCTCCACGATAATGAACAATGGCAACTGTGTGAGTAGCAGCAGCAATCTTCCATACATCAAGTCTGAGCAAGTAGTTATGCTACGCCACAGTCCAGTATCCACTCCATCCCCTTCAGGATCAGGGTCTTCAGTATCGGTGGCGAGTCAGTCTCAATACTATGATTACTATCCTACCCCACCACCCCCGCATCATTATCAACCTCAGCAGCAGCAACAACAGCAGCCGCATCATCATCATTCTGGACATCATCAAGTGGGCGTCACAATGTATTCCAATCATTTTAATTCAGACTCAACCCAAACACATCCCCTTCACCAGCCTCAGCATCATTCACTATTGACTCCTCAGCAGCAGCAACAACAACCTGTGCTCTCTGCCTCTTCATCTTGTGACGAAACATCCAGTCAACAATCTGGAGTTTCTTCTACAACAAGTATGGGATTAACTTTGGATTCGGGTGGCGGAGGTGGTGGTGTTGCTGGAGGGAGTGCAAATAATTCTGCTGGAAATGTGGACGAGGAGAGGGATGACGAATCTGCTCCTCTTGGATGATGAAGAAGATGAAGACGAAAGGGATGATGATATTGATGATACGGAAAACGATTCCTTGATGGGGCAATGCGAGAATAATGAAAATAATAATAATGGTAACTCTACGCCTCGAGGAAAAGCTTCCAAGAAAGGGGGCGGGGGAAAAGGGAGACAAAAGAAAAACGGAAAGGGATGTGGATCCACAACCACGTTAAAGAAAGGAAGGAAAAGGAAAAATAATGGAGGTGAAGATGGAGAGCTGGGGGATGAGAAGAGAGGCAGAGGTAAACTGAGGAGGAAACATGCTCAAAGTTATGAAGACCTGCAGAATCAGGTTAGCCAAATAATGTGCATTTTATTACATGCCATAATATATTCTATAATTGTAAAAACGTCAATTTTTAACTTGCAATAATTTATTGTTGTTTTTCTGTAGAGGGTCATGGCAAACGTTAGGGAGCGACAAAGAACGCAATCTCTGAACGAGGCATTCTCCTCCCTTCGGAAAATCATCCCCACCCTGCCATCTGATAAACTGTCTAAAATCCAAACGCTCAAGTTGGCCAGTCGATACATTGACTTTTTATATCAGGTACTTTTTTATTTTTTTACCAAGAATGCACAGTAGTAAATACTTGCAAATTTTTAATTTTAATGATAAACTGTGAACAAAAGCGCAAAAATATATAATATGCCCATATAGTACTAGAAGCAAAGAATCTTCTGATGAAGATAGGGAATAAGGGAAAGGGAAGAAATATGCAGTAAAGAAATTTATTTTCTCTATTTACAAGATTCATGTTCCGTGACAGGATAAACAGACATTTGGGCGGGTTGAGTGTGCATACCAGGAAATCACTTTTCGCTACTAACATCACAGAGTAATATAGCTTGGCAAAATATATGTTCTATAGACAAAGTTCTCAGTTTTCTATGCTTATAAACGACATCATCATCATAACAAGAGAATGGAATGAGAAAAAGTCAAAAGTGGACTTGTTAATGTTAATGGCATTTTTTCGGTGAAATTGCTCCCATGATTTTTCCTTGCTTTTTTTACGAAGCAGAGATCCTTGTACTACCACCAACCGTCACCATTCACGGTTATGCATGCAATGCTATTGGAAAGATACCGCACATAATAATAATAAAACAAATTAGTATGCTTTTTTTCTCACTATCCATTCATCAATATTACCACATTACATATATATCTGTATTGCAACGAGTTTAAGCGTTGGTTGTTGGTAGTTAAATATTTAGTAAGTATGTCGCCGTTGCACGTGTGTATGTATTTATTACACAAGGAAAATTTATGGACTAATTAAAATTCTAATCTGAAATGAATCTTCTTTTAATTTCCCTACTTCTCCGCGCAAAACTTTGCTTCTTCTACTCCATCATACTTTCTTCCATTTATTTATTTTTATGGGCGTTTCTTCCCAAGCAGCTGCATTGCTTGTGTGAATGTTTTGTACGATGGTGGTGGTAAGAAGCATTTTTTCTCGAAAACAAACCACCAAGCCACACTGAAAACTATCATTAACATTAACAAAGAATAATATACACAATTTCCATTTGCAAAATGTGTAGGTTGCATTGAATTATCATTCATTCAAGTTCATATTAACATCAAAATCAAATCATTTCATCAGAGGATTCCTTAAGACTACATTTTCAATTTTTTTCTCTTCAATTTAAATTACATTCCAGTCTATCTGTCTAACCGATTTTCAAGAAAGAATGTTCAATTTTTTTTCCTATTTCCCTTATACCGTTTTCAGAATGTAATGTGTTTTCAATTATTGAGGAATTAAATCTGTAAATCTCATCAGAAACTTGGT
>JAHZMV010000824.1:0-31251 GCA_027743765.1 Coecobrya sp. COE2
CGCAGAGAATGAGAGAGACACTTTATATTTTTGCATATTAAATATCAGGCTTACGCACTGGTGCATCCACAAAAATTGCAAACATTATGTATTACCTAAGACTTTTTTTTCGCAATAATAGATTCAAAGCCTGTCATGCTATGTTATGTCTGTCATCTATACTGAATGAAAAGAATGCAAGGACTTGTGAGGAAGTAGGAAATAAGAAATTATATAAAAGCGGATAAAAAAGTCTGTTTTTCTTTTCATCATGATCATCATGCTGACGATGATGTGTTGATAAAAGTGCAGGAAAAAGATTTTTACGTAATTTTTTAGAGTAACGATTAGCATAATAATGATAAACATTGCTTATATAGGATTTGTATGTGTAATGTGCAAACTTTTATGTATGTACGTTTTTTTCTGTGAGCTATTAAGTGGATGTGATGTGATGGCTGGCAATTAAATTAAATTGCTTTATTTTTGAATATTATTACCACTTGGTGTGCTGCTGTGGTTGAAATGCAATTTTTTGAAAACACAATTTACCAAATTAAGTACCTATAATGATTCCTTCAAAGAAACATCATATCAAAATAATTTCCAACAAGATTTGTTGGTATTCAGAAGAATATATTTTTATACTGTGTAGGGATGATGTAATTTTAAAATAGGCTTAATATTATTATTTTTCATCATCAATAACAATTTTTGTATATAAATAACAACATGTTGAGTTCAGTAATTCAGTTGCTTATTTATTTTAACTGTCTTGTTGACCACAACAAGCCGGTAACATGCAAGTACCTAAACGATTCATCTTATAAATTCGTGTGTGGTTATATTCATTGCTCACTTAAACATTAACTGAACCGATAAAAGTCTTATCTCATGTGTCTTATAATAAGCCTAACCTTTGCTTTGTGCCGTTTGTTGTATAGTCTAAGATTATAATGGGCATGGCAGGTTTATTAATTCTACTGCCTATTATACACATTATGATTACATTGGCTATTTTGATAGCGCGTCTTGTCAGAAGCAGAGTAATTCGAAAACAAATTACGACGCTATTACTTCAAAGATAATACTACAACGTTCACCTTGACTGTCCTCAGCCAAGGTGAGACTTCTTAGGCATCATACCTACACACGTAATAGGAAGTAGAAATAATAATAATATTTGTCAGAGAGAAAATTGCCATGTGCAAAAATCTATATGCTAAACAGATAAAAATTGATACTAATCCTATATAAATATATTGCGTTTCATATTGCAAATAGATAAATATTATGTTTAACGTGTGTATGCATTGTCACGACATGACACAAAACACGTCAGTTACAAATTATGATGGCGTTGGTCATAATTCGTATCAGAAACATGAAATCTATATATTTTTATCGATATCGGCATCAGCTTCCTTTTCTTCTTGTTCTTTCCGGCGGCGAGAGAGAAAGGCTTAAATGATCCCAGATTATATATTATCGCGATATATCGCTCGCCATTTAACAAATTGTTATTATAAAAAAGATGCACGACATTACCACATCATCATTTACATATTATCCGTGCATATATCATCTTACCATGTTTTTTTGCAAAAAATAACTATTTTTCACCTGTATTATTCTCCCTTTTGTTATTGCAAAAATTTCTATGTATTGTTTGCTTTTGTCATGAAAATAAAGCTGGTAGTTCATTTGCACAAGTGCAATTTATGGACATAAAAATACATAACACTCACACGAAAGTACAAATTATTCGTCACCACTAAACCCAGCAGCAGTAGTAAAATAGCATTGAAATTTTTTTAGAGTCAAGAGAGAAATCTATATACACTTTTGTGTGGTGGCATACTAACAAACAATAGAAAAGAGAGAAACGAGCAATAAAATCCATGTGGAAAAAAACTGTCATTAGAACTCTTGACCAATCAATATTATAACCGTCAGGCAATAAACCAAAAAGCTATTACGACTATGGCACACGAGCTTAAAAAACTCTACCTACTTTTACCTGCTCACGTAACCAACAAGAAAGAGAGATACAATTACATCTCTGTATAAAAAAAATTGCATGTGCTCACTACTCAGGTAGTTTTCAGGGATAACTAATACCTCTTGTTGCGTTAATTGAAGAAAACGAAGTACGTGTCTTTGCACAAAGGAAGTTGAAAAAAGAGTCTGGTTGGAACATAATATAAAATCCAATTTGGAAATTCGATATTATTATTTACCCTTTACCTCTCTCTGGTTTTACGTCGGTGTCCGTTAAAATCACTTTTTCAACTGGAAAAGCCTATATATACGCGTGCAACACGCTATTTAAATTCTATATGCTTTTTTTCAAAAATCGGTTTGGAAAGCTAAAAAAAAGATTTTGATTGCATGTTTTACGCGCAGCTTGTTTGTATGATCGTTATTCGTAAATAAGAAAAAATATTCCAATAAAAAATGCGCTATAAGCCAAGTGTATGTAGAGTACTTGGAAAAAAGTATTTTGTGTGATCTTCTCTCTGGAGAAAATTCACAGGTGCCAAACAAGAATCTATCTCTCTCTCCACATAACAATATTGAATACATTATTTATATTATAATGGAGATACTTGACTGGAAAGGGTTTTCCAAAAGTCTTAAAATAGCAATGCTCTTTGGTATTTTCGCAGAAAAAGGATTCAAAGATGATAAATTGTTTGCTATATTTATACCGCATTATACAAAATGCTACCAAAACCAGTAGTACGCACGCAGGTCCATTTGGAATATATGAAGATCATAATGAAAAATGGTTTGGCGTCTGATTCCATTGAATTTGGATCAGCGGGGGAAAGAAATCATCAGAACAACTTTTACCTATCTTTATATTTTCTCTCCAGTAGTATTTCCAGCCCATATAACTTTTACCAAATAGCTCCGCAGCAGTAGCAATAATAATGGGATGGCAGGAAGATATATTATTGACGCTAAAAAAGGGAAATTTATTACAACATTCAGACTCACAGTGCTCTTTTCCTCGCTCTATGAGAGGAGTCGTTCCAAGAATAGATTTTCTATCAAGATAGACCATTGCCCAATTATGGAACCTGCGTCGTTTCATATTATAACTCAACGCGTCCATTATAATATGGCGTGTGTGAGTGAGATCTGATCTTTCGCTCTGATTTCATAAAACGGGAAAGGTAATAATATCTGACAGATAATTATGAATGAACTATGAACTTTTTTGGCAACCGTCATCATATGCATCAGTACGTAAATTAGAGGAAAAAAAGATACGCCTGGAGAGAAAATGAAGTAAAAACGAACTGGAGAATAAAAATGGGGCAATGTGATACTCTCATGTCCAGAGGTGTATAAAGATTGCTTAATGTTAAACTTGAACTTGCTTGATTGCAAATAACGATGATGCTTTAACTGACTACTGAACTATAATTGAACTCCCATATCATAATAATAAATAGCATTTCTGTTGTAACCTTTACCTTTTAATGTAGCAAAAGCCAAGGATAATGACGGTAATAATGCCAAAGAGGATGGACAAACAGAAGAAAAATGGATGAAAATAGACAGGAAATGGATGTTCATTATTACTCACCCCACCACACATTGTCTTTAAAACTGAACCACAAAATGATTCACAGGTAAGTTAAATGGCATTTTTCCACAAAATCATGAATCATATAATCCAACTTGGGCAAGTGCACATGCACGCATTATGTTACAAGCTCAACATTAGTAGAAGTAGCTACTTCCGGTTTCGTGGTCTTCAAAACTCAACAATGGCTTATCTATATAGAAAACAAGGTTATAATGCAAGTCGTGAGAAAACTGGATAAACCGGAAACTGAAGTATAGAAAAAAATGTGAACAAAGTGGAAAAAAATCTTGGCGTTTTTTTGTAGGTCACCCCAGAGAAACGACTTAGAAGGGCGCCAAGTGAGATGGAATGTTTATTTTGCTGCAAAATGAGTTTCATGTGTTTTCTTTCATGTGAGGTGGATGACAGGTCTGTTAAGGGCGCCAAGTGAGATGGAATGTTTATTTTGCTGCAAAATGAGTTTCATGTGTTTTCTTTCATGTGAGGTGGATGACAGGTCTGTACCTCTTGAGCAGATTTTTTAAAGAAAGTTTGGAAAGCGAAAAAGTTTGTAAATTTTCTGTCACATTGACTGTGTAATAACGCGAGGTGGTGGTGGAGGTGGAAACTGACCTTTGACTAGTGACCATGTAGTAACTGTAAAGTGTTTGCAGAAAATACGGAGGAGTGTAAATTGGATGAGCCAAAGCCAAAACGCTGTGTGCAAAATAACTAATCATGTAAGTAATTTAAATTCTGATATAATTTGTTAAATGCATGTACATTTAAACATCCACCTCGAAAATGTTGAAGAATGTATTATCTACATGAGCCACCCACACAGAAGGGATTTTTAGAAAATGGATAGCTCGTTAGTTTAATTTTCATTTTTATATGCTCCTCTTCTCCAAAATCTAATTAGGACAATTATCTAAATTACTTCTGTTATCATTGCACATCTTCTTCTTATTTAAATGCTTTGTTTTGGTTTGTGCATGCGTTCTCATCTTAAAAACACGACGCCTTGGCTGTTTACATAGTTGGCGTTAGTTAAATGTATATTGCGCTCTTATATTTGGACAGTGTCCAGCGTTTTCTTTTGTAAGTTGCCAGATAATGCAATTAATCTGTAAATGAAAATAACAACAAAGGTTAGGGTAATAATAACAAACAATGTTTAAAGGTTAGGGTGGTCATTATAGTTTTGATTATGTGGATCTTTCGTCAGCCCTTGTTTTTTTCCAAAAACAATGTTTCATCATTTAGTTACGTGAGGATGATTATATAAGATGTTTCATCACAATCTTTGTATCAATTATAATTCGTAATTAAATACCTTGTATTTTCTTTACGACTGTTTTATAGTGGAACGGAAAGTATGGCGTCGAGAGATATACCGTCTGGAGGACGACCCCTGAAAGTACTCTCAAGGGATGAACGGGGTGACGGCGAAGGTGAGAAAAGGAGACGAGATCGTGACGGCAGAAGACGGGAGGACCGAGAAAAACGGAGAGAAAAGGAACGGGACACAGCAGATAAACCGGTACAAGGTCCTATCGTGCTTCTAAAGCGACCAGATGCAAAGGTGTCTGGAGGAAGTGGCAACACTGGAACGGGTACAAGGGAAAGTGAATCTGCGTCTGATAATGCGTCCACCTCCAAGTCTCACTCGACTGCTGGACCTACACTAATTTTACAAAGATCCTCCAAGAAAGAGCAGGAGGGTGGGGAACAGTCTGCGGCTGCAGAGGTAAATAAAAAGTTTCACACATTTTAATTATAAATCTCACAAGTACACCGTTCTATTTCCGTAACATTCTTGTTGAATTTTTCAGAAAGCGAAGTCAACTGGTCCACCTCCAGTAACAGAACTACTGAAAGGGGCTTACCACTTTCCTGGAGACCAAGCCATGGCATTGATCGACTCAAAAATGAAAATTTGTCCTTGGAGAACTTTTGATTATGACACGAGTAATTACACGGGAAACATGGATTACCTAGTCGTTACTGCAATAGGAAGACCAAATGTTGGTAAGGGCATATATTTAATGAATGAAGTTGTTTATTTTTGGTAGGCTGACTAGTAATTTCAGTTAAGCATCAAACTTATTTGTCACATTGTTTTCATTAACTTTTATCAGGCAAGTCTTCCATTCTCTCCTATTTGGCCGGAAGTGACATCAAATTTGGCTCGAGAAAAATATTTCCGTCGAGGAGTCGAGAGGAGGAAATGCATACTTCCATTTACATTTCCCAAGACCAAGTGGTTTTCATTGAGCTCAGCTCCGTGTTCAATCAGGCAGCAACAAATGAACTCATCCCTTTAGTGTCTCAACAAGGTGTTTTAGGAAGTTTCCAATGTGGTAAGTTAAATTATAATGCATTAAGGCAGGAAATACGATTTTTGTCTATCAATTTCTATTTCTAAACTAAACACGTTTTATTGTTTCTTTTTTAGACTTGGAACTTGCGGCTTGTTAGATGGGCATTATCTGTTAGTCATGTTATAATGATAGTCAGTGAAAATGTTTTCGAACCGAATGTATTTCAATTGATGAACTCTGCTGAAATTATACACACAATGGTGAGCATAAAGAAAAATCTTTAATAATCTTAAATCTTATCTTACAAATGTATAGAATAAAGTGTATGTTTTAAAATGGATTTTTGGTTGGAATATAGGATTCCGCATTAGGTGAAGGTTCTTATCCAGAGCCAATTTATGTATGCAACAAAGCAAACTTGGAGCTTTTGGACAATACAGAAATAACGGAACAATTTCAAGAACACTTTACTTCGGTAACTGGTCGGACGCCAAGGATTGAAACAAATTATTTTATGCTGCCTCACACAAAATATGAAATGGAACATTATAGGTAAAATGATAAGAAATATGGTTTTGTCTTCACCATAATTGCATTGAAGTCCAGTGAAAAATTATTATTTTTATATCTTGTTAAATTAGATTCGACCATTTTAAACAGTCCATTTTGGAATTCAACCGATATAATCGTGCACCTTTTGCTCAAGATAAGGAAGGACTTGCCAAACTTGCACAGAAAGTCAATATTCAAGACTGGTTCCAGAATGCGTCCAAATTATGGGATGAAATGAACGTACCCAACTATTTCTCTTCGTTTGTTAAACTTTTACCTTAACTTTTAAAAGAAAGCTGTGTATATAGAGCCTTGTTGTACCTGTGATGTGCTATGATAATAAGATCCATAATACTTCAGTAATTAATACAATGAATTGAGTACTCCTATCGCATCGGTTCTTTTACCGAGGTCTGTGGTATCCATATCCAGTACTGGAGTGCCACGTGGGAGTTGGCATGTCATTTTGCCCCCAAGAACAAAAGTAGTCATGGAAAGGTATCCCTGTCCAACCTATTCTGTAGTGAACAATATTGCTCGAAAGCGAAATGTTACAACGAGACAGAATATTTTTGCAGGAAGTAGTCAGTAAAGCATGTAATTTCCCCCGTTTTTATCCAGACTTCCAAGCAAAATTTAAAAAGTCCTAGAATATACACCCTGCTAATTCTTCATACAAACGCTTGGGTGTCAATTTTTCATACAAAATTAGTTGTCCGATTTTATTTATTTACCATTTCTGTCGGCAGTTATGTCGCACACGTCAGGTACGTCAGGCATAGCCTACCAACCGTACGTACCCAAACCTAAGGATTTGTCCTCGGAAATTGTTCCTACTGATTTCCCCAAAGAGGTTTCATGGCGATCCTTGGAAACTTTCATGATGCACCGGTCCTTCCGAAGAATTTTCTATTTTGCTGGTAGCGCTAGTGTCATTTTTGCTGCTTGGTATCTGTACAGAAGGCTTACTGATCTCAATGATGAACTCATCCCGGATAGTGGATCAACCTCGAGTATGTCGGCAAGTGATTCCGTTGAAGAAAGAGAGTCCATTGATGAACCCGTTAACAACAACGCCATTTTACCAACGGAAAAGATGACACCGCCGCCGGCACAGCCAAAGGAGGACAAGGTAGTTATCCACTGCTGCCCACGGGGGTTCTTTGTTCCTTCCATTGCTACAGAGCCGCTAAAGTTGGAAACATTTTTGAGGGTTGCAAACATTCCATACGAGGTCAGTCCATGTATTTAAATGTAAATTAAAAATAATACTTAACAATTTATACTCAATTAAAATTAATCTAACTGTTCTTTATCTAGGTTAATTTTTGCAATGAATATGAAGCTCCATTCCTGACGTATGGGGACAAAATCGGAAATGACTTTCGTGAGAGCCAAAGGAGGACAAGGTAGTTATCCACTGCTGCCCACGGGGGTTCTTTGTTCCTTCCATTGCTACAGAGCCGTTAAAGTTGGAAACATTTTTGAGGGTTGCAAACATTCCATATGAGGTCAGTTCGCGTGCTTTAGTCTAAATAAAAAATAATAGTTAACAATTTAAACATAATTAAAATTCACCAAACTGTTCTTTATCTAGGTTAATTTTTGCAATGAATATGAAGCTCCATTCCTGACGTATGGGGACAAAATCGGAAATGACTTTCGTGAGAGCGTGCGCATCCTGTCTGAAAAGTTTGATGTGGATTTGGAAAAAGAGGCGACAGCTAGCAGGAAAACGGCTGCACATTTGGTTGATATCAGTTTAGAAAATCATTTCTCGTGGGGAATCTTGATTTGGCGTTGGATTTTCGATGAGGGTAAATCAATGAAGAAAATTCATGCAATGAACGCTCTCGGTGAGGAAGTAGTTCCTGAGGTTTCCCAGAGGGTAAAGGATGCCACCAAATTTCATCCAATTGGTCAAATGGACAAGACAGAGTTTATGAAAACCATTAACCAAGGAATCCATGATCTAGCCGCTGCTCTGGGAAAACATAAATACTTCCAAGGTCAGGCACCAGGCCTTGTTGACTGTCATGCGTTTGCAATTCTTATACAAATTATGTGGAATATGCCGGGAAGCCAGTTTGACAACCACCTAAAAAGTAACTTTGCTCTATAAAATGATTAATGTCCCAAATACAAAACATGAAATGAATTTCATTTAAACATAAAATCATGTATGCTGTTTACAGAATATGCCAATCTGGTTGAATTTATCAAAAGAATGAAAGAAAAATACTGGCCCGATTGGAATGAGCTTATCCTCAAACCAAAGCAATTCGAAGAGAAATACAGCGCCATGCTAAAACATCATCGGACTCCTTCCAAACAAATAAAACGAACCTCTAGAAGTCGTGACCGTGAGCAAGGTGACATTGGAATGAGCTCATCCTCAAACCAAAGCAATTCGAAGAGAAATACAGCGCCATGCTAAAACATCATCGGACTCCTTCCAAACAAATAAAACGAACCTCTAGAAGTCGTGACCGTGAGCAAGGTGACAAGACCGAGGACAAGGGCACTAGTGGTAGCGATGAGGAAGCTCAAGTTGCTCCTACCACCAATAAATTGGTCGATCTTGAAGCTGGACTTCCCAAGAAAGTCAATAATCTGGAGAATACAAACGGTGAGCATGAAACGAGTGCCGCTCAGCCTCCTGGTATTTTGAAAGCCGGGAACTCCAACAACACCAATGTTGGTAAACCGCGGTCAGGAATTGTTAACGCGTCTCCTGGAAGTATCAAGTTTCCTGTTGATGAGGTCAACAACGAGTCAGCTCCAGCTTTGAATAAGAACACGAACCCAGGTGCTCCCCCATCACATGCTTCTCAACAACCACAGAACCAGCCACCTCGTAAACAGGATTCAATGCTGCAAGTGCACAAACCCTCTGTGAAATTTGCTAATGAAACCGACTCAGCAACAGTTCACCAGCAATTTGCCCCGGCACACGACCATCTTGGAAATTCCAGTAACGGAAACAATGGTGCTTCTCCATTGACACAAAGACCTCCAGCTCATTATCCTGGATCTCTGTCTGAGCTGTCTAGAAAGAAGGGTGCTTCTGAGCAACGACTACAACAATCAGAGCAGGTGCGTCAGTCGATGCCAGTACAACCGGATCCCTATTCAAACTACGCCCAACAGCAACCCCCTCAACGACCTCAGCAAATGCAGCAACAGAATCCCAGCGTTGATGAATATCGTCGGTCGCAACAAAACAGAAACAGTACTCATGCCCAGCATTTCCATCAAACGCCTGCGTCACCTCCACCTACTTATGGACAATCGACTTATCCTGTGTCACCTCCCCTGTTTAACACTCAGGCATCCCCCGGAAATCCTTCTCAAATGTATAACAATCAACAAGCCTCTGGAAATGGTCCTCAGATGTATAACAATCAACCAGCCCCCGGCGATGTCCCTATATCTTATCCCCAGCAGATACATTATGCCCCACAACCACAACAGATGGGCCACCCAGTAGACGATGGGCTTCGATTGCCACCCCCATTCAGTACTCACCATCAATTGAACCCGGACCAAATGCAAAAAGGCAGCTCAGGCCCATTTGGATGCATACCTTCAACATCAGCAACACCAGCAATACCAACAGCAGCAGCAGTATAATAATAATAACTACCACACTAACGCCGGAATCGTTCCAAGTTTCATAGCTCCTCAGTTTGATCCCAGAAACCCAGCTTCATCCTTGTTGCGATATTAATAAATGGCAGATAATTAAAATTAACCAAGTGCATTTGTAATCCAGATTTGTAATCAAAACGCAAAATTTGAAAAGTGAATAAAATTGCTCGTACGTCAATACGCAATCATTAAAAAGATCTAATTTCTTTTGTTGTCTTCTACTATTTTTACTGGTTTTTGTGCATTAAAATTACGAAGTTACAACAATGCGAATTTATAACCTAATTTCTTTAACAAGTAATATAATCTAGAGTTAGGTGAATTGTATAAAATATATAGAAACAATTATTATTTTTTTAATCATCAGCAAGTCCTTTGAAAAAGTCTGTTGCATTCTGATGACTGGATGATGGCAAGTTGTGTTTTGTCAGGTCCTTATTCTGTCCGCTCGCCTTGTGATTGCTTTTATTCCCTTTGCTTGTGTCTTTCTTGGTGTCTTTTGATGAAGGTCCTGAAACAGTCATGTTTTCAAAATAGGACACATTCCAAAATTTCACTGTTTCATCAGCTCCAATGGAGGCAATTAAATGTCCATCATTGCACACATCCATCCTTTCCACGGGATGACCAACTTTCCCCACAACGCCCAAATACTTTTGAGGGAAAAAGTTGAAAGCTCTGATGAAGCCATCATCCCCGCCACAGAGAATTATCCGTTCCGTTATAGGAATCATGGCTTGAATCGCTTCTCCTCTTCCAATTCCTGTGCAAATGTCGGAATGTTTCCCAAACTCGTCCCAGTTGAAGATGTAAACGTCTCCTTTGCCGTCCCCAACGGCAAGCTTGGATTCTTGTTTGAAGACACACGAGCAGTTGAATTCGTAGTCGTAAATTTCCGATTCAACTTGCACCTTTCCGCCACGAATTTTAACGGCGTAGATGGCACCTTCCTCAGAGGTGCAGACAAGTAAACGACGATCGTCGTTGCTAACCATGGAGGTTATGGCGTCTTCTCCCAGGCGGAAGGGAGGTTGTAGCTGAATTTTTTGCTCGATTGTCCCACAAAAGCACATTCCCGTCATCGTCACCGGTTGCGAATACATTTTCGTCAATTACATAAATAGAGCTCAGTGGAGCACTAGAAACAAAGAAAAATTAAAACAGTAGTAAAAGATAATTTGTGAATTCCAGTGAGTATTTCCAAAGCTTAATTTAAGTACTTACGGTGTGGCGTTTTTTATTGTTCTTTCAACTTTCAGTCCGGTCTCCACATCATAAACCTTGATTGTTTGATCGTTGTAGGCAGAGATTAGTTTTTCTCCGTTGTGTGTAAATGCAATCCCTCTAACTGAATGATCTTTATGCTGACATTCAACCACCTTTGTGTTCTCGTCTACTGAATACCGGTACCTGTTCGGTAAAAAAATCATGAAGAAATGAACAATGAACAATACCCGGATTCAATCTAACAGGAATATTTCAAAGTACATAACATCAGTTTAATGAAAGCTTGTTAATCTTACAGTAATACTTCTCCCTCATAGTTTCCAAAAGCCACTTGGTCTTCCACAGGATGAAATGACATTGTTGATGGAATCGTGTCTAGTAACAGATCTGGGGGGTGATTCGATGCTTTCTTTTCTTTCGCTTTTACAATCGCTTTAATTACAGGATCTTCTTCGTCAACATCTTCCTCCTCCTCCTCCTTCTTCGCCACCTTCGTCTTATCCTTTTCCGCTGATTTATCGGCGTCATCGTCAGCGTCAGATGAAAAGTCAGAATCCATGTCATCATCACTATCCGAAGTAAGACTGGAGGAGTCACTGTCCTGCTCGTTCATATCGTCACCCAAATCGCCATCAGCATCCTTAATTGGACGATCCGCTTCCTCCAAAGAATCATGATTAGTTCCCATCCTTTCACACCGCTACTGTTACCACCGGTTTGATCCACTAAACAAAGCTGCCAAGATTAGTTTACCGCTAACCACCCTGGAAAACCCCCAAACAAAACATGTCGTTTTAACTAATTGACACTAACTTAACTATAAATAGAAACGAATATTAACCATTTTTAGTTGAATGTTTACTTACCTTACCACAAGGTTCCAAAATATCCCGTAATCTATAGCCGTGCAATTATACTCCACCACGCTCGTGTGAAACCGGCAGTAAATTTGCCTGCTTATCTTTAAATGGCAAGCATGTTATCAAATTTACACACAAATTTAATGATAAGCAACCAAAATAGGGACCACCACGCTCGTATGAAACCGGCAGTAAATTTGCCTGCTTATCTTTAAATGGCAAGCATGTTATCAAATTTACACACAAATTTAATGATAAGCAGCCATAAAGGGAGACAACCTTGTCAAAACAAAAGAGCTTGGATTGTGAAAGGAGATATCCGAAGACCTACGAGATGCTTCATTTCAGATCTCTGAGGTGTCTCGCGGCTTGAGAAACAAGAGCAACCTGCTCGCTTCTCATGTGACTTGTGGAGACAAAGTTAAATGCTTTCTCTCTGCAGAATGAAATATGTATGTAAAATTCTTGTTGGATGAGATTTAATTATATGGGTAATTAATTAACTTTTTTAATATTGGTATATCTTTTATTAGATTTTATTATGTTTTATGGTAAATGGTCAAATATAATAAGTTAGTAAAATGTAAAGTCAGTTAGATTTGAGCTGATGCTGTTGAGTCTTTATCATCATTAATTTTAAATTGGATGATGTATTTAGTAATTGCGCCGTGGGTTTGTCCATGGAGGTTGGAGGGGTCGCTTGTTTTGGAACCGATGACGTAAGTATTGGATTCACTGGTTCCATCCGAGACGACGTGCATGTTCATGTTGTTTGTAGATTGAAAGTTGGCCAGATTGGCGTTCAGATTCATGCTAAGGATTTGATTACCTCCAGCATTTTGACCAACCGGAGGAACCTTGACTCCAGCCAGAACCTGTTTGAGAACTCCAACCGGGACCGGTGGTAGACTGTGGAACAGATAAAACTTCTGGAGAAGACGGAATGGTCTCTTCTAGAGGTTGTTCATTGGCTACTTCTGGTACTGGCTCCGCTTCCAGAACTGGAACTGATAATGAAGGAGGAATATCAACGTTTTCTGGTGAATATTCAGGTTCCGGGAGGGATACAACATTTGATTCCAGTGGTGGTGCTACAACGGCAGGTTTCTCTTCAGTTTGAACATCCGGGGTTGCAACTGCTTCCACGGGTTTTAGTGGCATTAGTGGGGTCAACGGAACCAGTTTGCCTGGCTGGTCTTTTTCTCCAGCGGTTGACTGGGGACTTACTGGTGGCTTTGCTGCTGCATGGCCAGGTGGTGACGGTGACACAGGCTTGAATGGTTTTGGTGCATCCATCATCTGCATCGGAAACGGAAATACTTTATCTAGCCCCCCGAGCATTAAATTATTTGGCAAATGCCAGTTTGAATTCTTTCCATTGTTTTCCAGTAGGGATAAGGCTGTGTCTATAATTGTTGGTGAAACACCAGTTACAGCCACAATTGTCTCCGGAGCCTTTTCTCCTTTGTACTTCACACTAGCTCCTTTTCTCATTAAAAATCAAAGCAAATGCAATTAGCATGAATAATTAACTCATGAATTATAATTAGTGGCTTTTATAGACAAGTTATGTGTAAAATGGCGAGAAACACTGACCTTCGCTGTCGTGACATAATAATACCAAATATAATGCCAGGTGTGAAATCAGAAAATCCATTTTTCTTGCAATGCCCCAAAAAAGCACGTTCTTTTATACAAGTTCAGTTACTATTTTATGCTAATTAAATTAAAGTAGCGTTTCAAACAAACTGCTAAATAGTGAATAGCAAATGGGCTGTAGTTTCCCGGTTTGCACTGGAATTTACCAGACCTGCAAATCGGATGTAAGAGCAAAAATAATGTTAAGTGATTCTTCTAATAGGTTACTCAACATTTATGTTAGTGGTATATTTACGAGCATTTTTGAGGAGGTGGCTATTTTCCTTCCATTTCCTTCCTTTAAGGCAGAAAGGATTGCAGAGGTGTAAACATTCATGCATGTTGTTAATTACATCTTGAGAATTTATAATGACAGGTACCTAAAAATCAGTACCTTCTTCTCACCTGTTGTTGTAAAGAAACCAGCAACGGTTAACACACCACCTTATTTATTAGATTGGTTTAAGCAGCTAAAAGGTTTAAGCATTTTCATAAATATATTTTCTCATTATGCATACATACATTCATTATTCCATGTTCCCTTTTTGTTCTCCTTTTCCCTATAACATTTGCATTTTAGTTAAGTAATGTACCAAAACTGCTATTCTCTCTACTTAAACTTTTGTGATTTATGGATATCGTTTATCGGTCTGCAGCATCATAATTATGAAACGCTACACAAATATCAAAAGTGTGTGCATGCATTATATACTCAACCTATGTAACAAGTTATCCTTTACTGCAAAATGAATGTGTGTAAAGTAGAACCAACATTCTGCATCCAACCCCGTTTCTTACATAAAGATAATCTGCTGCTGATCCCTATTTTGAATAAAGTAGAGTGCTTAAAGTACCCAGAAAAGGGTTTGTGATGTATGGCATTATATTACCTATGCATTCCTTACCAAAATGTATGCCTGTTTCCTTTTCTTAGAGAGCAGGGCTGCTGCAAGAAAGAGATGAGAGGGGCCAAGTTCACTGGAGGAATGTGTAGCAAATACCGCCCGTGCTTATAGCGCCTGTCTCAAACGCCGCCCCAGAAGAGATTAAGTGTGGAAAATACCGCCGGATTTACTTAAACCTTATGACTGGAGATAATTTTCAAAGGGCATATAATTATTAGGTTGTTATATTCCGAAAGATAAATATGTCAGAAAAATTATGGCAGGACTCCAGCAGTTTTCTTTCTAAATCATCCATTCTTTCTAAAAATCATCTAAAGAAATAGTCCTCTTTTCTTGGAAAAACGCGCTCTGGAAAATTTATAAGAGATGCACTGCATGGCTTTGTTGATTGTTTAAAAGATACATAATTTCTTTCCGCCTCTTCATAATTTTTTTTCTGAACAACAATAATTTTTATTCAAATTACAAATCTCATTAATGTCATCCCTTCATATTCTTCTATGCAATAATATATTCTTTATTTAATGCACATTATTTATTTATACAAGGTATATACACACACACGGTATATGTAATTGTTATAACTATGTATGTTTTGTTTGTACAGCGATAAAATAGACAAGATTTTTCTTTCAAATTATAGTACATTTTTTCTTGTTGCACATTTAAAACGGTAAAACACGCACGGGCGGGTGATAGGTCATTATAGGTCACAACCTATTTATGTATATAATTTAGCAATAAAATTACACTGTAAAATGCACAAGGTATAAACACACAATATCTGCGAAATACATTTTTTTACAAATTAAACTCTCTTCAAACTTAATACAAATATAAATACACATAACAGCTTTAAAACATAAAAATGGGTTCAATTGCTGCTATAACAGGCTAATAAAACAGTACAATTGCGCATGCATAACAATTGAGCGTTTGACACGTGACATATAATACTTACAACAGGTGGACAATTATCTATTTAAATGGCAAACAACAATCTTGGTTTAGGTATATATTTTTATACAAATTACATGTTAAACTAATAGCTAATTTAGCTAATACGGTCGTTCTTGATAAAAATACATATATCGTTGTAGCTTCAAAAAGCATGTCATAATTTTTCAACAGAGAAAAATGTGTGGTAAACCAATTCATTTTTTATAGGAACTGCGTATATAAATGCTATATAGGTAATAACTTACGACGTGCTTCTTAAATTACATGGTTAGTAATAAAAACTAGGTATGTATAAACTTATTTTTACCACCATTTTTCAATTAAAGCTGCCAACGCTTACATCTACATAAATAATTTATTATTATAAATAGCGTTTTGTGTTAAGAACATGGCACGTCTTTGTTTCTGTAAAGAAATTCGACTGCATTACAAAAAAGTCAACAGTGCTGACGACTGACTTCATTCCAAAAAAATTATTTCCTTCGTTTATTTCTGCGATCGAGCGAAAGTAGAAAAATTTTGTTTTATTAAATATGGTAATTTTTTTGGGGGAGGAAGTTTGTGATATGAAATATGTTTGTGCATTGCAATTGTACGTAATAAAAAAATGATCTACTACTTCAGGCTATACTCCTCCTGTAACTGTAAATGCTAGTAACGTCGGAAAGACTCTTGAGGGGAGGAAGAAGAATTGGTATTATTCAGACTTCTCCATCCTCCACTTCTTGCTGGTGGACTATTTCCACCTCGTCCATCATGGTTGTTATTATTGTGATGATGTCCAGGACAGCAGTAGATTGGGGTGCTTCTGGAAGACGAGGACGAGGAGGGATATGGATGTCGTAAGTTTGGAGGATGGAGTTGGGGAATGGGTGCTAGCTCGGGATACGCCAGTTGAGTCTCATAAGTCATTTCTTCTATTGTTGCTATCATTTTGTCTCTATTGACGGGGGTGGATGTCCACTGTGGGGGTTGTTGGTGGTATGGATTCTGGGAGAGGTGATGACTGCCATTGTTTTGCTGCTGGTATTGTTGGAAGAGGAGATTGTCAAAACCGTTATTAACTTGTGCGGTTGAGTTATTTATAGTAGCAGATGGAAGTATTGTTGCCCCGTTTGTGTTTCCATTTGTGAGGTGAACCCCATTCCCGTTATTCCCATTGTTTTCTGCAAATAAAGGGGCATCCTGAGGAGGTGGCACTGGCGGTGTAGCAATTTCCGGTCTGTCTCCCTCATGTGTGTAGTAGTGAGCAGCGTGATATCTGTTCCTGGCTATGACACAAATAGCGGCGGAAATGAGAATGATAATGATGAGGAAGCAGCCAAGGAAAAGGCCCAGTCGGGGATCATCCACTCCAGGAAGAATGGATACTGGCTCTGCGCCACTGCTACACCATTCCAACTGCTTTTCCTCTAAACTGAGGAGGGAGCGACCTTGAAGACTTCCAGGACCTGTACAACGTAAGCAGGCTGGCCCAGTTGTGCCCAGGGCACATCCGTCCTTGAAGAGGTGTGTTCGCTGAACCCATTTTAATAGCGGGACAATGTGACATAAGTCGCACTGCCAAGGATTCCCTTCCAAGCGTATATCCCGGAATGTCGCCACTCGGTCTATATGGTTTAAAATGTCTCCATCCAATCCTTTCATGCGGTTGTTACTCAAGTCGAGGATTTGGAGATTAAGTAGATGACTGAGTTGATGGAGATACAGTTCAGAGAGACGATTTCCACTTAAGTTGAGTTGTCTCAGGTTGCCCTGAAGCTCAAACAAGTCCAGGGGCAGTTCATCCAGATCATTATAAGCCAAAGAAAGGCTCTCCAGTTGAGGATTTTCTCCAAGAATGACCAACAAAGGACTTATTTTCAACCTGGGATTTCTGCTCAGATCCAGATCCCGCAGAGTGTCTCTGGTCCTCAACTCGCCAAACGTGAGCTTATCTAATGACTCGAATTTATTTCCGCTCAAATCCAAACTTTGAATCGTAGCATTTAAAAACGCAAACCGATCTATTCGAACGATCCTGTTGGAGCCCAGGGTGAGCACTTTAAGTTGAGCAGAACGGAAGGCGTTGTCCACAATGGCGGAGATTTGGTTGCCATCCAGGTAAAGTGTGTGGAGTAGCGGAAGACGGGAGAATTCCTCTTTGTTCAAATACTTAAACTCATTCTCTCCCAAATCCAGAACCTACCAAAAAAATAGGAAACAACAAAAAATAGTTTATTTTATGTACATTTTTATTTTATTTGCTACTGGAGAGAGATGAGATGTTGTTAGATTTGCGTGTTTCCTTCCTCTCTCTCTGTCTGTTATGTATTTTCTCTGGGATGCAATTAGTCACGCCAGCCAGCCCACTGCCACTCATTCAATTTCCCATGACATGCACACTCACTCACAAGGCGGAAATGAAATTCCAAACGTGATTTTTATCCCAAAATATTCTAATGATATTAGCACGTTATGTTCAACAAAATTACTCCAATTCCCAAGCCCAATAAAAAAGCGCATAGAGATGAGCACATTGAACATGCTAATAGATCGCGCAGGTGAATTCAACCTTTGAGCTCTCTCTCTGCTCTGCTGCTGCTGTTGTAAGCCCGTTATAGCTTCAGCATTTTGTGTGTACTGACACCTACTTGTCATCTCCATTGACATGCCAGAAAAGAAGACGAGAAGAGAAAAAAAAAAGAAATTGAAAAGCTCGACATTATTTTTTCAGTTTCCGCCCACCACAGTCACACAGTCGTCGGTCGTTCATCGTATGGCTTCATTTTTTCAGCTTATATATTGCTGCTTTAAAAAAAGAGCAGAGGCAGTTTAGCAAGCAGTTCTTTAACTGTTAATGGTGCCATTCAAATGTCACCAGCAGGTCACACTCGCTGAGCAAGGAGACCAAGCCAAGCTACCAAGTTACTATTTTGCTATTAGGGAGATATGACTAGTGAGAGTACAGAGCACACAGTAGCAGCTACTCCTATAATATAAAGCTATACAATGTGGCGGAGGTGGTGGTGGGAGAAGGTAATAAACATGTCAAGCGACTCTCATTGACACACATCTAATCGTCTGATAAAAAGCTAAACCGTGAGTGAGCCTTGTAACGCATACATGAGCTTCCATAATGGCGATGGTGGTGGTGAGGCGACTTATACTCTTCGCCGTTTGCTGTGCACTGCAATTCACAGTAATTCTACTACTTTTCACATACGGGCCATGGGGATGATGAAGCTATTAAAGCTTTACTTCTTCAGCAGGAAATTCTCTTGCTCCTCGCTTCTCTCTCACTCTTTTTCCCAATATTTATTTCAATGTGGGCGTATTACATTATGTATATGGATGGGAAGCCATAAAATCACCAATCAAATGATAACACTACTGCAGCAGCAGTAGCATCACTATCTCTTTCCCCGTCTCGTATTTCCCAGCGAGGGAGAGAGAGAGAGACGGTGGTGGTGATGAGATGAGATAAGGAGGTGGTGGTGGTTGGTAAAATGTGCAGGAGCAGAAGCGACCACCGCCGCTACCACGTACAAAGATACGTGTTTGTATATTTATGGAGGAGCGAAGAAGAAAGTGGCTCAATGAAAAGGAATGAGATTGGAGAAAGATGAAAAGACAGAGTGAGAGAAGAAGATAATATGGAGCCATTAGACCATCCAAAAAACTCTCTCTCTCTCTCCAGAAAGTCTTGTGTTTCTTCTTCTTCGTGTCTTTCTTTAAGCTGGGTTCTATTACCAAGGTTTAGCTGGATTGGGATTTTTTTTCGGATTAGATCATCATCATCATCGTTACTCTCCTGCTGCTGCTGGTGCATGGACCACCACAAACACGCACAGAATGTATGCATGGAGCGAAACATGAATGCAAAGGCAGTTTTTGGGTCGTCATTCTTGTCGCTCTTTTTTCATTCGAGGTTTAAGACAACTTTTTTTTCTTCTTCCGCTCCCTAGGTTCGTAGTTTCAGTGCTAGCTTAAAGTTCAAGAGAAAGAGAGGAGATAGTAGTAAAGTGGATCCATAATGTCTTGTTATCATGGAATAACGACTCCTCCGTCGGGGCTTTTCCCTTGCAACACCACCACCATCGCCGTCGTCACTCACTCGCTCGCACTACACATGCATACGTAACTATCGCCCAAGCCAAGAAGAAGTATGTAGTATTTTTTCGGTGGGTTTTTGGGTGGCATGCATGCATGGTTTGTTAGAAGAGAAGAGAGTGCAAAAGTATTTAGATGAAATGAGATGAATTGAAAGAGGAAAAAGTGGAGCCAATTTCTTCTCCTCTGCCTCTCTTCTAGAGCTCCTCCACACATACACACATTAAATTGAGTGAGGAGCCACAAAGTGAGCCGTAAAGAGGTCCTTAATGACATCATCCTTTCCTCATGCTTCTCTCCATGCTATGCCGGCACTTCTCCTCCTCCTCTACTCATCTTGACTAATCCACCATCTACCACCACCACCACCGCCAAATAAATGACTTGTCTTCGTCTTGGCATCCGCTCCATTGCCACCACCATATACCATCATCATCACCACCACAGTTGCCACACACATACACACATCAACAACATCTTATTTTCTCTCTCATCTTGAAAGCTTTCATTCATTCACTCATTCATCCTCCACTCATTTCCTTTAACTTTTTCCCCTCATGGGAACAAATTTTTACTCATGTTCCTCTCCCTCTCGCCATCCATGCTACAGAATGCTGTTCTCTCTTGTCTGCTGGCAGCCACTACCAATCGATATTTACGACATGATCACCCATCACTAGAGAGAGAAAAAAATGGAAAAACAACCAAACCACAAGTCGTGCAATATTCTCTCACAGCTTGGGTATATGCACCCATTTATATTTATATTATTATTATTATTAAATGTATGTAGGCATAGAGGACAACCGAGACGACAGTACTGGGACGACAAAGACGGGATGGCATCCTCCTTTCTCCTTCAACAAACAACATGATCCACTTCACATTTTTTTTCTTGGCAGAATCCACTTTATGCCATTTTATTTGATGGACTGTTTGGCTGGCGGCAATGATGCCGTGAAAGCCATGATGCCATGCACGACCACGGAAAGATTACATGCCAAATATTATACAGTATTTCGTACAATCCATCTCTCTCCCATCATCCGCAACTCCTCCTTCTCCTCATCGGTCTCCTCTCTCTCAGAGCTTCATCAGTATTCCATGAAGGAAAGCCAAGTCACTGCCACAACGTCGACCATACCAAATGTAATACATAATCCAACCAGACCAGCAGTCGACCAATATAACCACCATCTCGACCACCTACCAAAAAAACAAGGCATCATGCATCGCAAACACGGGAACACGTTAAATATGATACGATACCTTGAGGAGGTGGTCGTGGCGGTGGCTGTGCTGCTGCTACTGACTTGGACGGAAGAAAGGTAACAAGGCTTCTCTCTACTTTTTTTTTGTTCCGTGTGTGCTGTGAGCGGAATAAAATTGTTCAAGGTGACTTGAGGATCAACTTACTTTTTATGATCGCCTGACCAGAAAATTGACAGCCACGAAAATGATCTATACATCGCTTTTCTTCTAATCCACTTGCCTTACTTTTCTTCTTACTTTTTTTTTAAAAAAAATAAGAAGGAGGAAAAGAGAAAAGATTGGAAAATGGAGACAGAAAGAAAAAGACGGTGGGGGAGAAAAGAAAAAAAAGAGCAAGTCTAGAGGGAGAGGAGAAAGAAGAAGAAAAAAACAGGATGTTCATCTATAGGTACACATTTTCCTGGCAATTCAAAAGGGAATATAATGGACGTGAAAGGATTGTGAGAATGGATGGTGGTGAATGGAGAAGAATGTTTTTTTCTCTTGACGGAGAAAAAAAAAGAGAAAGATTTTTGTATTTTGTTCATTGAAGGAGAAGAAGAGGGAACAGAAGAAGAAAGTAGTGGAAGTATTGAACTGAATGGATGGAAATTGTTAGGATGTCGACGATGATGATGATGTGATGTCGGTTTTTGGTCAGTGAGTCGAGAAAAGCGTTTGTAAAGTGTGTGTGGTTTGGTTCAAGTGTGTGGGTAAAAAGTCATAAAGTATACAGAAATCCCATACAACAACATTGTATAACTTACTATATAAATATAAGTTGTGTAGTAATGCATGCATGTTGTATGTAGTATTTTGTTCTTTAACAATGGAAACAGGAAGCTAAAAAGCGAACCAGAGATCAACTCTCTAAAGTCAAAGCGTTTTCTTCAGAGAGAGAAGGAGAGAAAGCTCTGCATGGTGGACTGTTCACTTTTGGCAGGCATTCAAACTACGACCTTGCTTTTTATCACACAGTCGTCATCATCATCATCAGAAGCAGTGGTAGTGGAAGCAGCAGCAACAGCAGGCAAACAGCGTGCCTTCTTTTTTCACCTTTTTTCTTTCCTCCCGTTCCATTCTCTCTGGTGGTAGTGGTGGGGAAAGCGGAGAAAAGAGTGGAGGAGAAAGCAGACCGATGAGGAAGAAGAAAAGTGTAGTAGATACAGAACTACTGCGTTGCTGGAGGCCATACATCATTTGCTGGAAGAGTGTGTTTGCTCGCCTGGCTACTACATACTGCTGTGCTGCTGGCTGTTGTTACTTTTTTTTCTCTTTGTGAATACATATTCAGCTCGTTGCCCCCATTCATGCAGTCGGGCAGAAAGAGAGAAATAAAAAGAATGAAGGGAAAGGCGAGTATTTTTTTCCTTCCTCTTGAATGGATATACAAGAAGGGTCATTTGAAGTTCAAGCACATAATTTTCATAAGAGAGAGGGAAAGGGATCACTTGGGCCAGATATAGCCAAAAACTATGCGACTGTGGAGATAAACTGGAATAAATATTTTTTATGACTTGCCTGTAATCCAGGAAGAAGGGCGTAAAGGAGAGGATTGATGGTTTTCAGGGCACAGTGTCGACATCGCAACTCTTTCAATCGCCAAATGTCCCTGAAAACGTCTGGATTCAGTTCCATGATCCTGTTTTCAGACAGATTGAGAATTTCGAGCATGTGGAGATTGTAAAAGAGACGTTCCACTAATTTGGTCACGCGGTTTTTAGACAAGTCCAACAAGCGGAGTTGAGGCAAGTGCTGAAAGCTGGCGGACACTAGGGACTCGATCGAGTTATCTGCTAGGCTCATATTCTCCACGTTGACAAGACCCTTAAAGTTGGTGTCCACAATGATGGAAATGTTGTTCCTGGACAGATCCAACACTCGGAGGGATTGTATCCCCCAAAACGAGTTTTCCCCAATGTTCGGCACATTGGATCCGACCTGAAAGAAGGCAAAAAAAAGAAACAAAGAGAAACATAAGTTTCATTTGTACACACACACACATACAAAGACTACATATATTACAATGCTTTTAGTTATTGGTAGTGGAGGAGTACACAAGGGAGAGTTTCTGGATTGAAGTCATTATCTTCATATGGCGTGGAATAAATGTCCGGATTTATCACTTGTAATTTGCCAAGCGTTTTATACCACGCCACAACACTTGAGTAAAGTAGCCTCTATGAGAACAGAGCAGAGAGAGAGAGGGGGAGGATGTGTGTTTGGTGTAGTGTTACAACAGGAAGTTACACGGCGTACTCATTTCAGAAAGATTGTGGTAAAAGGCTGGAGAGTGGAAGAAAAGCGGGGAGTAGTAGACTTGCTTGATGGGATCCCTGGAGAGCGACACTCTCATTTTTGTGAATTACCTCTAATAAATAATAGAAGAGGTGCAGTGCAAACTTGCCACTGCTACTACAAGACTCGTCGCGAGCACTATTACATACTGCCAACATTGTATAGAGAAATGGGTAACCCAAAAAAATAGCTACTCAAACACAAAACGCTGCTGCACAAAATTTTCCCCGGATTTTTTTTTCTCTTCTCTTTGTTTTAGCCATCATTGTTGTATGTGTGTAGTCGGTTGAAAAGGAGCCCATTGAAAATGATGACGGTGAAATTAAATGGAGCTCCATTCCATTATTATTTGTGACCGTTCTAGTACCATTATATGATTGGGGTGGTGGTGGTGGTGGCGGTGGGATAGCAGTGGAGTGGAATGAACGCAAAAACATTTTGTAATTTCAGTTGAATAACAGAAAATTAGCCTATTACACATTATTGCGTTGTTTTTCATAAACAAAATCACGGGGTTTCCAGACAAAAAAATGAATCCCGGGTTAACCAGCCAAAGCAGTAAGTTGGCAGGAAAATTAGGTACAACTTTTGTTTTTTCCGTTTTGTCTGCTTTTTGTGAAAGGTAGGTATACATGCAAAACAAAGCCAACTGGCAAACGAGGAGAAAGGTTGGATGGCTGCTACAAATCTTCAGACAAAAACACAGGACAGTTTAATGCTAGTCTCTCTCACAGGTTAAGAGTTAATGATGCTGTTGCCCTGTTGTGAATTATGCAAGCACAGACATACGTTATAATTAAATACAGATGATGGCAATTATCATCATCGTCATGAATAATGAGATCCTCAGCGAAAACCTGTGCGTATTTTTCTCTCCTGCAGTTGATGATCCTACCAAAAAAGCGGTGTGTGTGGTAAAACGGCGTTTAGCCAGCTTATTAATTTTGCGTGGAGGAGAGAACAGCATGAAATGTTTTTATGAACTAGACTCCCCCAAAAGCTTATCAGCAGCTTTTTATTGTTATACCGATGCTGATGATGATTTTCCTCGTTGTTGTTTTTCCCTTTTCCCCTTCATTTCCTTTCGGGTAGGAATAATTGCATGTGCTACCTTTTCTGTGGTTGTTTTTAATAAAGTCTCCATATATGCTTCCCTCATCTCATCATCACACAGTCATTTTCATTATCCCAAAAAACAGCCACAACAACAACAACCTTCAAATAAACTGCGTCATCGTCATCATCGGTTCACTTTGTAAATGGGAACACTCCCCTCTGCTGTGATCCCTATTAAATGTACCTTTATATGTGTTTATCTCAATCATCATTTTGATGTAAAATGTGATAAAAAAGTGTTGAGAGATATGATAAGTATAATACACACACACCTTTTACATAGGTATATCGACAGACCACCTTGTAGGTATTCTTGTTTTACATCCACTTTATCATCATCATTTACTTTTTCCTGACTGGTTTATGTATGTACCTTACGCAGGAATTTGACAAGGGACAGTAGCAGCATTACTAGTATTTAGTTGAGAAGTAGCGGAATTGCTAAAGCTAAAACCAGATTTTTCCTTATCTTCTTCCTTTTCCCCATAAAAAACCTTTCAAATGCACACAGAAACGGGCTAAACTACTGAAACTGAACTGCTGATAAAAAAAGTTTAAAACATTTTTTTGCCAGTCCAGTGAATCAAACCAGGATGCCACATGCCAGGCATGTCATCAGGCGGATTTTTGTACATTTTTCGACTATTTTTGTGCGTAACAGACAAAGTAAATAATGTGAGGAAACGTGATACATAAATCATAAATGAGGCACAGTAGTGACTAGAGAGAAGTTGAAGAAAAACTTTTCTCTCCCTCTGCTACCTCATCTCCCATCATGATCATCGTGAAAAGCCCGTTATCATCTTGTCGGATATATAGCAAGTTACATAAGGGTATACCTATATAGCTACTTTTCTAACAAGAACAACAACGAGTTTATAATATTCCACACTTTGTCATTAAATATTACTTATGTAAATATTTGCAAAACACGCTGTGTCCTGGCTGGTGGACGTTGAGATTTGGTGGTGGTGGTATGGTGGCCGCTTTTGAAACGAGTGGAGAATTCTTTGGTAGTATAGCAAGTAGCAATAATAATACTTGGGTATAATAGTGTCTTTTCAGAAGTACATCTGGGCTCAACTTTTTAAGCAGTAGCGAAGAATATTATAGCAGGCAGTTTTTTTTTGAGCCGGTGAAGTGGTAGAGAATTCGTTGGTAGTATAGCAAGTAGCAATAATAATACTTGGGTATAATAGTGTCTTTTCAGAAGTACATCTGGGCTCAACTTTTTAAGCAGTAGCGAAGAATATTATAGCAGGCAGTTTTTTTTGAGCCGGTGAAGTGGTTTGTGTGTGCAGCTGAGTCAGCAATTTTCGCGTGGAAGAGACTAGACCCTAGACAAGTAACCAACCGCCAGGAAATGAAGAGAAAAGAAGAGATTCTTGCTACTTATGCTACTACTACTGCTCTAATAATAATATTATTATTTTCTTCTTTTTCTTTTGCTGCTGCGGGCCGTATGTATCTTTCTCCACTTTTAGTTTTCTGACAAGTTTCCTGACAATAAGAACATATGCTGCCGCTGTTATTATTATCTTGTTCTTTATCATTTCCCATCATCATCATATCATCATGGCATGGCACAATAAGTCTCTGCGACTCTGACAACTTGGCTTGGCATTCTGAAAAGAAGCCGTGTATAATAATAGAGAGACTCTTACAGTCAGTCAGAGAGAGTGTGTGTTTGCTGCGTGTAGCTTTTCTTTTCTTCCTTGTTCCTCGTGGCAGCCACGCTCCAGTTCGATAGTAAAAGTGACCGACTTTGCAGGGGGCACAAACTTCCTCCTCCTTCTCCTCATGAAAGTCTCCTCACTCACAACCGCTACCACTCTCAAATAGACAGACTTTTAGTGGGAGAAAGAGAGCTGTCCGTGACCATTGCTGTTTCTCTTTGGTCCATTCGACTTTCCGGTTTCCTGCTGTACCGTATCCTCAAAATTGGCATGTTTGTGCTACACACACAACTCAATTCTCTTGCTACCAAAAACGCTTGCATTTGTTGTTCCCATCTTTATCTCTCTTCCTTCTACTATCTGTGTCCGGTTCGTAAAATGCTAATGATGCATTTTATTGTTGTCATTTCACTCGACATGCTCGTCGTGTTTTTTGGTACACATTCTGGCGAGGATGATCGATTCAAAGGGAAATGAGAAAACTGGCTACGCTTCCTTGTCGTTTTTGGATCTACCAAATGCCTTTTGGGTTTTAGTTGTTTCGTCAACTCGCCAAGAATCGTGCACGCTTCCAGTGTATATATACGCTATCATCAACTTCCCATCCGGTAGGATATTACTGGCTTGGTTCTTGTCGTTTTTTTGTTATTGGCCTTCTCCTTGAGACCATTCCCGACTTTCAAAAGTTTTCATTCAAGGACAGCCCAGGAGACAGGGGACAATTGAACTTTTTTGGTAAGACTCACGTCACCCCAAACAATACTTTGGAGAGAGTTGTGTCTCTTGTGGGGTCTGTATTTGTCGGAAGCATTTCCGTGTACAAGGACTACGTGAACCTTTCTTGTTGGAAGAAAGTGTGGACAAGAAATTTGGCGCCAAGGCACATTATATAAAGAGTACAAGAAATAAAAGGGCTTTCCCCTCTAATACCTCTTCCCCAGAGGTTCTGCTTTCTCAGCGATACCACAATTTATGAAAATCCCCCTCTCTATTTTTTTTTAAATTCCCATTGCATAACCGACTTAACTATGAAAATATGTAGAGTAGTAGCGAAAGATAAGAAAAGGATGAATAAAGATTTGAACCCGTTTTTTACAACTTTATATCCAAAAATAGGTGACATATTTTTACTTACAATGCGCAGTTCTTCCAGTCTCTTGAACTTTCTAAACATGCTGCCAATGGTGAGATAGTTTGGCTTCTCTGCAGGCCCTATGATCTTAATCACCTCAGTGGACGGGTTCATCCTGCTCATGGGAATATCTGTCATTTGTCCATTCAAGCAAGCAATCTCCATTCTTCCTTTTATATCCAGAAGACAGTCACACAACGGCTCAGGACAGAGTCCAGCAAATATCCCGGTTGCGGAGGATGAAGAGGCACACGCCAGTAGTACCAAAAGCAACACACAAATTCGCACACTCATCTTGTTTCTCTTTGTGCTCAACATGATCCCACTTTTGAGACTTGCTTTCACTCTCACTCACTCACAACAACAAAAACAGGGAACAACAACAACAGTTACATAAACACAATGTACAACAGACACTCTCACAGGAACCATGATATTGTTGTTCAAATGACATAAAATTTTCTTCTTCCTTCCGTTCCCTTCTCTGAGTCCCTGCTGCTTTCTGTGAAATAAAATAAGAAAAAAATATATATTATTAGGATTTTCTACATACATTCATACACATATATAAAATCCGATTTACTTGCATTTTGCAAAGCTTTCCTTTGGTGTCATGTGCATTTATGACACAACATTTGCGAAAAACTGTAATAAGCTCATTGAGACCAGAGTCTCGCGCTCCCCTTCTTTTTTTTCTCGTGTGTGTATATAGCCGTTGTAAAGCTGCAAGCGGCGCCGCTATGTTTTCCCTACTTCACACCAACCACTCTAACAAACTTCTTACTTCCATCCACCACCATCACACAAAGCTCGTTTCTTGTGTCGGCCACACCAGCAAAAAATTAGGAAAAAAGCAAGCTCACAAGACACAAGAGATAGCGGGGAAGAAGAAGAAAAACCATAAGTGTAACAAATTCAATATAAGCATTAAAATAGTCAAAGTGAAGCCACCATCACCACTCTCATTTTTTACTTAAACTAACTAACTAAACCAAATAGCAATTGCAGAACAACTACTTACTACAACCGCTGGTGCTGCTGACTAAAGCTGGATGCTTCCACCACACTTGGAAAACTATACGGCCAGATTACAATTGCATTTTTCTTTAATAATAAAAATGGAGCACTTGTACTTTGTCCATTTCTTCTATTACTGAGAATATAAGCTTTTTCTTCATTTGATGATGGCATGTGTGTTTATACTATATGGTGTATAGTATAGAATGAAGTGTGGATAGATAGATGTTACAGAAAAAAAATATGTACATCCAGCTGCAGAAAAGAGCCACTTGTCCTGTTATAAATGTATGCCATACTTGCACAGAGATTTTTTTATACGTATGTTTCCCCATTTTCTCCAAGAAAAGCCATGTAAAATGGTATAATAGTGAAAAGGAATGAGTTTGTTGGATGATGAAGTACTATACACACAGCAGCAGCAGCAGAGCAGATATATAACAGCAGCCTTTGCCTTCAGATAAAAAAATGAGTACGGGGAAACGACGACATGGAGAATAATGCATGTACATAAATAATAGTTTTGTTATTGCTTTTCTTTTCTCTCTCTCTCTCCCACGAGCTCCAGAAGGAAAGAAGAAATGTAGTATTATTATGACACCAAAAAAATTGTACCCTTTTCTTCTTGTGTCCTCCTCCACAACCACCACCACCACCACTCCAGTGTGCACTTTACTCCAAAGAAGAAAGAGAAGAGGAAGAAGATGGGAGGAGGGGNGCAGCCTTTGCCTTCAGATAAAAAAATGAGTACGGGGAAACGACGACATGGAGAATAATGCATGTACATAAATAATAGTTTTGTTATTGCTTTTCTTTTCTCTCTCTCTCCCACGAGCTCCAGAAGGAAAGAAGAAATGTAGTATTATTATGACACCAAAAAATTGTACCCTTTTCTTCTTGTGTCCTCCTCCACAACCACCACCACCACCACTCCAGTGTGCACTTTACTCCAAAGAAGAAAGAGAAGAGGAAGAAAGATGGGAGGAGGGGGTATGTGTGATCGTCGTCGTAAAGGAAAAAAAGTGTCGTGATGCTGGTTGGTTTGCTGCTACCACTCCAATAAATGTTTCCGTCGAATGCATAAAGCAGGAACCATAACATGCTCCAGTGACTCTTGCAGGATTCACGATATTATGATATTATGATGATTCTAGAGGAGATACGATACGACAATGAAGATGACATAAGAAAGAGGCAGTAGTAGTAGCATAGCTTCTGCTGCTGTTGTTGGCTTGTGTGCTGTGCTATTTGCTTTCAGAGTGCTCAAGTGAATTGTGCCATTGTATTGTGACATGAGGTACATTCATAACAAGCAGAGAGAGATATTAGAGTAATATTGCATTGCTTTTGAGGATGATGATGGCATCAAATAAGATTTTTATGGCAAGTAAGTACATATTATAGAGGGGTAGTAGTAGTAGCACAAGTAGTGCCACCATCTCAATAATAATCGGATCTCTCTTTTTTCTTCTGCTTCTCCATCTTTATGTGTAATGGCTTATATAATGGGAGAGGAGAAGTAGTGGTAATGGCAAATATCAATACTATTAGGTATAAAGATAAAGATAGAGACAAGATCCACTTTTTGTTCCCATTTCGCCCATTCTTTTTATTCCCATTGTTCCCTCCCATTTCTTCCACGACGAACCAAGCTCACGCTGATGATGATGACATGCTTTTTTTGTAAACTGATCAAGTCGTATTTATTTATGGGACCTCTCGGTCACTCAGTCACTGGCATTATTTTGATCATATTACAATGGATCTGATCAAGAGAAAAGAAAATTTAATGGCGAAACGAGATTTTATTATGGCGTCCATTTTTTTATATATTTAAAATGGAGATGTAGTGCCGTTTGATGGGTGGTGCGTGTGTGGTACAAGTGGTCTTTTGGCTTTGGCTTGCCTGTCTATATAGTACGCTGCTGCTCTACAAAAACGGTAATATTTCATATGAGACGTTGTTAAATGTGATGACAGCCAGAAAAGAGAATAAAGCGAAGAAAAGAAAGTGAATTGATAAGTTTTTTATGATCAACCAAAGGCAAAAAAGTGAACAAGACAGAAAGAGATGGGGCCGCCGATGGTGTAACGAACGATGAACAAGAAGATGATGATGGTGATACGATACAGATATGAATATGATCATGATGATATGAGGATGATATAAAAAAAAGTTGGATGGGCTATCTGTTCGGTGGAGCTCACACAAAAGAATCAAAAGTAAACTCTCTCTGAGAAGAGACAAGACTATAAATGCTCTTTGCACATGGCCGCGTGAGCGTGTGAGAAAAGAGAGAGAGAGAGAGCGGCAGAATGAACCTTCTCGCTGTCTGTATATGTGAGTTTGAAAGAAAGAGAGAGAGATGAAAAGAGAAACATTAGCTAAATTACTTAACATTAGTAGATGTTGGAGTGGATGGAGTATTTGTTGTTGGAGGAATAGTAGTGGTGGAGGAGCTAACTATGTTTAAGCTATGTATATAATATACAACATAAATAGCCCTCTAGACTGGTAGAATGTGAGGCAATTTAGATTGCGAGGAAAGTCGAAAAAACTATAGGAAGCGTTTTGTTTTGTGGAGAAGCGAGCAACATCAACCCTCATCGTATCGTCGTCACTGTGTGAGATTGGGAGAGACATGTGCTGAGAATTCCCAAGCACTTTAAAGCAATTACTCCCACTCCAGAACGATGATGGTCAGTGTTACTCCTCGCGCAACACCAGCATCGCTGCGTTGCTGGTTTTGGAGGAGATGAGAGCAGAGAAAAGAGAGGGCCATTAACCCAAATGCAATATGGACTGTGACCGGACTAGAGCTGCTCCAGAGTGAAACTTTTTGAAAAAGTGAATGATTCCAATTGCGATGTATAGGACCAGTATCAAACTTTGGAATTTGGGTATTTAGTCTTGATGATAGGCAATGAACAGAGAGAGATAAAGTGAAATGAAAAAATCAATGTTTTTTGTGCAATGTGTTTTTGTACAAAAC
>JAHZMV010000826.1:0-71435 GCA_027743765.1 Coecobrya sp. COE2
CATACACACAATTTAATGATATCCTATAATATTACTACTATCAGCTCACAATTACAAGGTTATAAGGTGTGTGCTGTGAATATACACTACCATATTATACGTATGCGTATATAGGAGAAGAAAAATGGGTATTTAATATTTTTGTAGATATACCATAATAATATTTATACCGTATGAAAATATTCCAAGCTTTAGTCAGCTCTGCTATTGAGTCATATATTATATTTTCCACTACTAGTGAACTGTGTGGCCATAAATTGCCTTCATCGTCTTCGTCGAGCAGCAGCATCTTTCATCTTGCTTTTTCCTTCATCTGCGTTTATGTTCTTTTTGACTATACATATTATAAGGTTGTTCACGGTCGCACTTTTATTCCAAGCCATGCACCATAATATACATAGTTGTACCAATGCACACACCAGACCAGAGAATATCTCGTCGTCATTAGTATTCCCTTCCTTCAAGGGGCGTCTCACAAGCAAGAAGAAGAAACGGGGATGGTGTGAGAGGCAAAACCAAATATACCAAAGTATGTATGTATATTAATATGAGAAGGTATATCTGAATGGTTACGGGCTGAAAAAATGTCTTAAGACGTAGTAGAAAGGAAACGCATCGCCTAAGAAGATAGAGCCAAATGTACACGAACATTATAAAAGGAAGGATAAACACAAGGAGTGAACCTTCTCTCAATCTATCTCTCTCTTTAGAAAATATTTTTGTTCTTTTCTCGTTTCTTGGGGTTGGCTTAAGGCGGATGAGAGTAGTATGAATGGTGGAACGTGTATGCATGTATTTTGTCTATATGCATTTGCTTACTGTGTAGTAAATCAGAATGATGATATGGATAAGCACGGAAAGAGCAGCGAGAAAATCTTTGAACATGGAAGGAGGAAGAGAGAAAGAAAATGGGTGCCATCCTTCTTATTGTCCGCCCGCTGTATTATTAAAGAAGAAGGAAAAATTATTAGCGTGTACTTCTTATTCCTGTGGTCCAAAAAGAAGAAAAATGGAAGATAATGAAAAATACGTTGTTCAGCGGTGACGATGGTGTTCGTTTGGGTGTCGGTGAAGTAATTGTGGATATAAATACCTAACCATACATATAAATACTTTGTTATATATATAAATTATTTATCATTATTCATGTTGTACGTTGATAGGTGTACATAATAAGTCTGGAAACATAATAGGTGCAATAAGTATTTCTTGTATTTATTATGCCTTGGCACAGTGATGGTCATACAGTGTCATTATTCTTATTTCCCACGGTGAATGCTTTAATGGTACATGGTCATGTAGTAGGAGTGAGGAGGGATAGAGTCATCGTGGAAGTGAAAAATGCACACGTTGTCTGAAGTAAAATTAATGATGGTGTTCGTGCTAAGTGGTCATTCAAACGGGTTTTATGGGGTGAAGAACCTTTTGTTAGTAGACGAACTTTGGTAGGGTGCTGCTGCTATCAACAACAGATTTTCAGTTTCCTGCTTTTCAGAGGTAAAACTGAATTCTTTTTATTGAAGTGGACGCTGAAACATGGGAGCTATGCATGTGGTGTGATGATGGACATACTTAATTGAAATGGAAAGAGTTTGCAAAATAGTTATCCTAGATTAATTTTGCTAGCAGTTCGTGGTCCTCAAGTTTGAAACGTCATGCTACTTACTGTATTATGCAAATGCTCAGTTTCAGTATGATGAAGGCTGTAAACTACACTGCACATGATTATTTTTCAATTTACTTTTCCAATCAGTGCATTAATTATCCACTAACAAGCTACTCTTAAAAAAGTTTGGAAATAACTCTTTTTGCCTTTCGTTCAAAACTTTTTCCACATCTCATTTTCTATACAATTATTCCGACAGACTGTTTTAGCATATTATGAGTTTCCTCTTACTGCTGATGCTCCCACGTCATTGCGATAACACATCTGTTTTCCTGTGATTATTCACTTTTTTTTAAAACATACCTAAAGTAGCAGTAAAACTGTTTCATAATTTCTTTAATTTTTTCATCTGGCCATGCACACAGCGATCCCGCTTCCAGTAGTCTCTTTGCATCACACTCATTTATTTCAGGTTTGTTAGATTATTTTAGTTCCAACTTTCCATACAAAAATGAGATTCCACGAAAAAGAAAACATAATTATCCAACTATTACTATATTTCCATGAGCATGTCCTAAAGAAAATAGTTTGAATCACAAAGCACATAGTTATTTCATGAAGTAAAGCTTTGACGATCCCTAATACCTACCGAGAAGGTACAAATCTACATCAAATAATATTTCATAATAAATTCACGTGTGCTGGAAATCCAGCAAAATTCTATTAGTATATGTATAGGTAGGTATAGATTTTTCACATATGAATATATGAAAGATGGAAAACCATGATTATTGTTGGTGCTCACGTTTTTCTTTTTCTTTTCGATTCTGTGTACAAAGAAAGTTATTTTTGCCAAACAACTGTCATCATGTCTGCCTCTTTGTGCGACTCTATCGTAAAAATTCTAGTCGACTCCACAACACACTTTTTGTGCGTTAAAAGAACACAACCAAACACATAACCCACACATCTTTTATCCATCGTAGGAAAAATTTGGTGGTAATGCAGTTTTCACCAAAGAGGATCTAGTAGAAAGAAAACAAGGAAAACTGGAATAAATAGGATCGCGGCCAAAAAGGAATTGTGTAATGTACTCGAGGAGGGTTGTGTGTGTGTGACTCTGTGTTCAGTGTTCATGTGACGAAACAGACAAAATCACAGGAAAACACTGACTCACAACAGTGCAGAGTACTAACTCAACTCAATAATATCATGCCGAAAACATTTTGGTTGTCTATCCGCCGCCACCGCTCCTGTAACTGCTGCCTATTTTTTCCATGTTTACTGCTGATTCCTCTTCTGAGAGAATATACTACTTCAATGTGGATTGAGTGGTGGTAGTAGAGTGATGCAGCATTGTACATTTTTTGTGTTCAGTTGAAATTGATGATGATGATGACGATGATGGTGATCATCGTCTTTCTAGCTTGATGTTGATGCTGCTGACGACCTTCTTTTTTCGGTGCATGAATGAATGAAAGTGGAGTTTTTTGGCAAGAAAATGGTTTTTCTTTATTGCTTGCACCATCAACAACATCAACACTACTACCACCACCGCACACCACCACCATAATGCCCATTGTACATTTTTTGTGGTGATGATGATGGTTGTATGCATTTGATAACAAACATAGCTTACCCATATCCATTACATTTTTATATATGTAGTAAGTAGAGTTGTAGGGTATAAGTAGAGGCAAAGTTTGGCTGGAGTTAAGAATAAAAGAAAAAAAGGAAAGGAAAAATGGAGACAAATTGAAAGCGTCTCTCTCTCCATCTCTTTCCCTTTCTTTCGGAGAATTTGTGTACACTACAGAAAATGGTTTGGTATAGTAGTGGTTGGTGGCGGCAGCGATGGCATATATTCCTATTATCTACTTATGGGTCTCAGGCATTGCAGTAGTGGCAGTGATGGTGGTTTAAGTTTGCAAGGAGTATAATAGAAGGTATATATTTTTTCTTAAGTATATACATATTAAATATATTTCATATCTAATGTTAGTAGTAGTAGTAGTAAAACAGTGAGGAGCTGGCCGCAGTTCAAAGCTCAGACTCACAATCAAGGATTAATAGCATCCAGAGGAGGTCCCTCTGCAACCTGGAGCCTAAACCCATTCNCAGCGATGGCATATATTCCTATTATCTACTTATGGGTCTCAGGCATTGCAGTAGTGGCAGTGATGGTGGTTTAAGTTTGCAAGGAGTATAATAGAAGGTATATATTTTTTCTTAAGTATATACATATTAAATATATTTCATATCTAATGTTAGTAGTAGTAGTAGTAAAACAGTGAGGAGCTGGCCGCAGTTCAAAGCTCAGACTCACAATCAAGGATTAATAGCATCCAGAGGAGGTCCCTCTGCAACCTGGAGCACTAAACCCATTCATTACAGTGTGCGTATCTCATGTTTTTCCTTGACAGATAGAAGACGAAAACAAGTTACTGTATTATTTCTTCTTCCACCCAATGTAATAGGTGTGTATAATATGATATAACAATTTATGTAGAATATTTTATAGAGAATTATAAGCACATCTCATTTCTTAAATTTTGAAACGAGACCTCAGGACGATAAAAATGTAAAGTTTTACGCATGATTGGGCAAGAAAATGCTCTTAGACAAAAGAATATTCAAGGAATCAATTTTCTCGTCCAAACTTAAAGCTTTCCAATAACAGGGATCATTAAAACGAAGTTGCGTAAAAGTATCAATTTGCATTCAGCGTGCAACTCAGATTATTTCGTCTACAAACTTTATATACACTAACGAACTAGTAGAGAACTTCAAGTAGTACCAAAATGTGAATTCTCTTGAAATTTGTTCAGAACATAGAGAGAGAAATTTTATTTGGAGTGTAGTCCATCTTCCTTTTCTTTGATAATGCATACCTCTTTACTGCTTTAATTTAACATCACATCTCGATATACCCTTTCCTTCGCAAATATGAAAAAAACACATCCAATACTGCTGCTATTATTGTCTTGATGACGACGATGATGAACAAGCAGATGAGTCCGGGAATTGAGACCGAGGAAACGAGGAATAAAGGACGAAACGGCAGGAATAGAATGGAGAGGATGGAAAAGTGGAAATCATAATATGTATAAAAGATATGGCCATTAATGGTATTCAGTTCTTTGAAGTAGAAGAGTTCAGCAAGCGAGCGAGAGGAAAAAGAGGGATGGGAATGGGAGTTGTAGTGGTTCTAGAGGGCCATAATATTATGCAGTGAAAGGATTTAAAACAATATGGCATGTCAGTATGAAGAAGCGTCATCAGAAGAGAGAGAGGAAAGGCATAAATGTGCACACGTATTATATACTTGAGATGTTTCATGTGAGATGTGCCATCCATACATTCATATTATTACGTGTGCATATAATAATACATCTAGAGAGAGAGACGTATGAAGAATCGAATGGATACTTGGTCGTGTCTGTATGTGATTCTCCCTCTCTCACACTCTCCTTCTGTCTGTCTATAATATTGCACAAGGAAAGCCATTATAATAGTAAAAAATAGCTGTAGTAGAAGTAATAGTTGTAGTAGCGTAGGAGCTGTGAATTCGTGATTTCATTGGATATTTCTTTCTGTAAACAGGTGCCATCCTAATGTACGCAGATGCAAATCCCGTGGCACACACAGCAGTAGATACATACATGCATTTCCCATAAAAAGCAAAGTAGTCGTAGTAAAGTAAAGTAAGTAAGTGGTAAAGCTGCTGCTGCTGCCTACTTGCTTCTCTCCTCTTGGTTTGGTGGACGGAGTGAGTAAGCGAGAGCGAGAGAGACAAGTAAAAAGGAAGGGAAAAGGAATATGGAAGGAGCAAGCGACGGAGCCAACGAGCTGAGACGGGAAAAGAAGGCTAGGTTCTCTTTCTCTCTCTCTTCTTTTCCCTGTCTGTATGAGTGTGTTAAAAGGAGGCTGTAAAATGCATTGGAATAGGGTTGTGAGACACACAGTCTGCTGGATCACAGTGAACCTTGTGCAACTACCAGACTAGCCTCTCTCTCTTTCTCTGTTTAAGCTGCTTCTCCGTCTCTCTCTCCAAAAAACTCCTCCACCATCATCATCATTTCCCCCCTTCAAAAATATTCTCTTACGCTCCCTCCTGAAATTCTCCATCTTTACTTTTTGAGAGATGAAAATAGGAAAACGCGTACGTACATTGTACGGGCAGACAAGAAACTTCATTTCGTTATTTTTGTGCTTACTCATTCACTTGCTCTTGTAGAAGAAGGGAGCGAGCGAGAGTCGTGTTATTTTACTTTTGATAAAGAAAGGCAGTGCTATTCGACCCGCAGCATAGAACATAGCACAAGTAGTAAATTTTAAGTTGGCTTCGCTTTACCGAGACGCAGTTACAGGGTGAAAGCTGTCTAGACAAGACGGACGAAACGAAATGTTGGTGGCTTGTGATTCGCTGTTGGTGGAGTCCATTTTGTAAAAAAGCGAGAGACGTAATTTTTGTGAAAGCCAGTGCCAGTTCAGGTAAGCGCGTTCAAGTTTATAGGGAACGGTCATAAAATAATCATTTAAGGATCATTCCTCCCCGAACACCTGTACTTACGCAAAAAAATGTATGTAGGTAGTCTAGAGTAAAAAAGGTACCTTGTTGTATAGCTGCCATAATAAACTTTATTGCCCTGTTGCTTGTGAAGTATATACACTGGATGTACTAATTTGGTACAAGATTCAGTAAAGTGCACAAATAAATATAGAGAAAAATAAAGAAAACGGTTTGGCAGAATGGCAGTGCCTCGAGAGTGGTGATGTTCAACTCTCTAACATTATATATCTCTTTTGACTTATCATCATCGCACTTGTCTGTGAAGTGACGTTTTGTGAAACTATTCTGTTGTACGAGGAAAAAGGAAAGTGGATACATTTTTCGTTCCCGGATTAATGTCAACTTTTCGGCCATATCCTAAACGTGGACACAGCTTTTCCTTGAATGGAGAAGGGAAAAAACTATTTTCCTTTTCTTAATGGAACACTGACAGCGAGCATCAGATTCCTTTTAAGAAGATATCAAGGTGATGTGACAACGGTAGATGTACCAGGAGCAGCACACACATACAAACTCAACCGGACACGACAAGTAAACCATCGTGACAAAAAAGTTGGTACGCTATCCATCAGACACAGTCCCCTTTCGGTCTTCACTGTTGGCCTGTATGTTGTATAAATTATCATAAGGCACGCGGTGAATGCCAAAAGCGGTGACGCAGTTACAACGAATGATGGATTTAAATCCCCACATGTGGTTCGTGGGTGGACCCTTTCATCATCATCATCACCATTCAAAGGGTCTCCGTCGGATCTTAACAAAAAGTCGACAGAAAAATAAGAATGATCGTTGAAGGTGAAAAGGGTACGTTTTTATTCAATACCACAAGTAAGTTTATTGAACTTTTCCATTATGAAGGACATCAAGTACCTATAGCTCACCCCGGCGGACAGGTACTTATAGAATATACCTACATAGTGAAGGGCAATAACAACAGGTTGAAGAACAGGTGAAAGTCCTATATATAGTGCATCTCCTGCAACCTGACTAGACTTGGTAATAAAAAAGGAAAAAGCCAAACGATTTCATGGTACCTTTTTGTAACCCTTTACTACTATTATTACTAGATACTTTTGTAAGGCCTCCTTGCATTCTCGTCAAAGTTTGCATCCTTGAAAAACATACCACCACCACCATAACTAGATGGGAAAGTCGGGAAAATTTATCTTTAAGCACCACATACATTTCATATTCTCCCATAAGGTATTACGCATTCCATAATATTACATAATATCAACCCCGTCATTTTCCTTATGGATTATATGAGAAACGCTCTGTGTTCAACGTTTGATATGTACGCAAGACTGCACATCAAAGATTCAATAGCTTGCTTCTTCTCCTCTGCCCTTATTAATCATTCATGATATGAAAGAGATTCCATCTGTGCATATGACCTCATTTTATTACAACGAGCCATTCAAGCGAAGTAAATGCAGCATTTCTCTCTCTTTCTCATAAAATAGTTTTCTTTCGCTTTTTGATGTTGATCACGCTTCTTGTTCTTCTGCTCCTTTGGCTTTTAGTCAATATTACTCTGTGAATGTAGTAGTCGTTGTAGTAATTTCTACTTGTACACTGAGAAGCCATCCACTTGCTTATATGGTTGTATGGCTTTCGATAACACAAAGGGGGGCAGAACTCGTCTTTCCTTTGTGCATTTTTTAGAACATAAAAGCTAATTTTATTCTTTTTTTAAAGTTTTGAAATCCATTTCAAATTCTCAATTTTACTACCTTTAACAGCTATACAGAGTCGAAGTACCAATAATAAATAATAATATTAATAAATCGTACAAGTGCTGTATAACCAGTAGCGGAGGTAGACCCTGCACTCCAGGAACAACTTTTTTATATCAAATTACTCAGACAAAGAGCTCCGACCGTCCTCTAAAATGAGAATATTGAGTTGAGTTTTAGTTATTAAAAAGCCGTAACAAAATGTGAAGTAATAAGGGATGGACCATTATTGCTCAAGCTATTTACTAGCAGCAACGCGAGCAGGGAGCTCATTCTAGTTCATTTCTCGTTGTCGTGTACGTTACCCGCTATCGGTACCCTACTACTACCCGGGTTTTTTGTGTCATTCATTCCCATCACACACAAAACATATACATATTATACAGCTTACTCACTTTACTTACACTAGACTACTAGTCGTTGAACAAAACTAAAAAAGGAAGCCAGCAAGTTTTTAAAGAGCATCCTACATATTTTTATATTGCTTTTAGTAGCAAGTGGAAGAGTGAGAGCTCTTTGGAAAATTTAATAACCTCAGCCGTCTGTCAAAAAAGGCAGTGTGCATCCTTTATGTTCCACTAGTTTTGCTCTGTGTAGTACGTAGTTTGTGCTCCTTTTTCATTCATTTTCTACAACGACGACGACGATGGTGGTGGTGCCTCACCAAGCTTTGTTGTTAGTTTTGGTTGCACTCTCTCTCTCGTTCCCTTTTCCGTCATCCATCTTCAGTAAATATTATATATCATTTTGCTTATTCGCTCATAGTTGAAGCAGCAGCAGCGCCACCAGATATGTCATAACCACTTGAGTACTTTTCATTGTGCAAAGTACACGGTTATATGTACCTATTTGTATATATACCCCTTGTCAGAAACGATAAGGGTATACGCTGTGTTGTGGTTGATGATGATGAAGCTATAACTAATGCAAAAACACACTTTTTAAGCATAACTAAGTTACTTTGCTTCTTCTTTTAGTAACTATTTTTGTATTTAGGTAGACATGGGAGGAAGTTGCCTAACTAACTGTATCATCCATTCACCATAGTTGTTTAGATGGAGAGGGAAAATGGCACGCCTTTTATTTCACACAGGGAGAAGGAGAATATGGACTTGATGCATAATTTAATCCTTCTTCGTCAGACAGATCTACTCTCGTCGTCTCGCTCTCCTCTGTTTCATGCTCACTTTCTCGTCAGATATTTCATATAGAGAGCCCAGCAGCCCAGGCAAAGATATCGTCGTGGCAGAATGACTGGTTGACTGACTCATAGCAAATTGGAAGGAAAGGAGCAAGTTTTGTGAGCATCAAAAGGAATGCCGTCCGTTGTTCCACAGTTGGCGAGACTTGTAGTTTGAAAGAAGAAAAAGGGTAAGTTTTTGTTACTTACGTAAAGTAGACACGAAGGAGTTGCTTCTGGAAAACTGGACCCTTTACTTTTTGTTCGATGACAACCAGGACGAAAGTCAACATGGCAATATCACTTCGCATCTTTTAACTAAAAACCCACAACCTAGAGACAGTCAATTTGAATGAACGAACAGGCTAGTTGAACGTTCTCTCGTATCCATTTCACTGACTTGGTTGACTGATGTGATTCATGTGAATACTTATATTTTGGATGCAGGTTATTCAACCAATAGAAAGTTTTATATACAAGTTGAACAACATTACCAAAGAAAGGTTTCCATTCAATTTTTCTCCTCTTTTATTCTGTTTCGTTTTCGGCTTTTCTATGCATACCCAGCTGAACAACTCCACAGAGAAAACGAATCCCTGTACTCTTTATACTACCATCATCATTATTGCTATTATCAACTTGCTTCTTCCTTTCTATTATTTTTTGAAACTTTTTTGTCTGAAGTTACAATGAAATGTGAAGGAAAGTGTCCTTTTCAAAGAAAACGAAAAGGAAACTTTTCCCTTCTCCTTTCCATTAAATTATCCTTGAAATGAATGACATGAAAAACAGGAGAAAAGAAAATAATTGGGACGCATACCTATATTTGTACTCAGTCGTCATCAGATGTCATGGTTCATTGAAAATGAAAACGAAGGGGATTCGAATTGCAATACTATATTATGCTTCATGTAACTTGACTGATGCTTCCTGTATGTTTTAGCGGAAAAGTGATTGGGTACTTTTATATAGCAACGTGTCTCTGCACTTTGTAGAATCGTTAGAAAATTGAAGCTTTCGATATAATAATTAAGGAGTTCAAATTGAGATAACCTTTACATTAGCTGATTTCGTGTGATATTTACGATTCTGAAAACTGTTAAAAACCCATGAAAATATGAATGATTTAATGTTAATATTAAAAGGTTAAAGTGTATTTTAACCCTCTTTCGTGACATAATTTAAGCTTTCCCAAGATTCTTCCGTAAATTCCGACATTCTAGATGAGTTTTGAGGTGCGTAAAGTGGAGGGTGTGGACCAAAATGGCAGAATAAATTTTAAACTGTTAGATAATCGAAAAATTAACAAAAAAAATTTCTTCCTTTTCTTTCAAAACTCGCGATACTGATGAACACTTTTAGAGCACTTAAAAGAACATCCTAATAAATTATTTATTTCAAACAGTCATTAAAGCACTCAATACATGACCCTCAAGGTACAAATGGTACCATGCTTCTAAAAATATCATATTTTGTGAAAAGGAAATCTCTACATATTGCATGTTCCAAAGTCAAATGTCACTTTATGTCATACATATTCAAAATGTCCCTTCCCTCCTTCTGAATCATCAGCTCAGTAGCAATGAATTTTTAATAAATCTACGGAAAGCGGAACTTTAGAATAGCACAAGGGGTATGATGGAAAAGATGACAATAATTAATATGCAAAAAAGATTACCCCTTTTTATACATTTCTGCTGAAGCACTTTAAATGTTGAAAGTGTTTAATATATGCACATAGTGAGTTTTATCATCCTGTTAAAGGCACAGTTAAACTATTTTTCTAGTCTTAAAGAGCATTTCGCAATGCGAGCCAAGTTATTACTGTTCTTGATGATAAGATAGAAGCTTTCCCCAAACCCCTAGCCATAAAGCTCCTTTCTCTTACATTAGTTCATGTTTTTCTCATCACCATCTCATCATTTTATTCACTTTCATGTTTACTCAAACCATTCCAACATTATTCTCATCATGATCATGAGCCCACTACTACCATTCTTTTAAATACGTGACTTTTCTATGTTCCAGTAATTTTATTTCGCGTCCTCTCATCTCATCTCTTCATCGCATATTACATTTTTGCTGTATATCACCCACGTCAGTCTACATGAGCGTATTATTATTTCAAACTAGAAAGCACATATACAAAACTGGTAACCTTTTCTGGAAACAAATTTCCCCAAATTAGACCTAGTACTACAGATTTCTATTATGCAAGTAGTACAGGCCTCTTTTCTTGGAAAACCCAGTGGAATGCGAAGCGATGTACCCTCTCTACAGAGAGAAAGAACCCTTTAGGTATAAGGTATATAATCTCTGCCCAGAGGAGGAAACAGGCAATATCATAAGCATCATTTATTCGCCAAGGACCAAACCACTTGAACAAAGTAAATGTGGCAGCTTTTCATTTCTGAACACCAAACCAACCTGGAAGCATATAATATTTGATACTACTGCATATTATTACAACATACACAAAAATCTGTCTTACTGTCTTGCTTTTCTCCGCAATTCATGTTGTTGTTGCTTTCAGGAGCATTATTGAAAATAAAGATGCTGAGCAACGCGCTATTTGCGCTGTGGAAAACTATACTATTACTATTACATGAAGACTCAAACTCATCATGCTGTTGTTATTCGTGTTACAAAATGATGATGTGGTTTCATTATGACTTGAAAACTTTCGACTGTCGTCACGTTCACCATGTACATTGCTATGCTACAACCATCAGTGCAGCAACCAAGCCATGTCACCACTACTTTCACCCTATACCACTACCACCACCACCGTTGCTGCCTCTACGACCACCACCACAATCATACCAAGTTCCATTATATCCAACAATTTCTCTTCATTTTCCCTTCAACAACTATAACATCCATCCGAAATAATAATAATACATTCCATTTAGTTCCATTCAGACTTTCTATTATACAACTCGGGTATATTTACATTATTTCACTGGGAGCAGGAATTGGGATGGAACAGAGAATACCATGTAGGCTTACTACTGGATACCACTAATAAATAGGGAAAATGGTCATGATATGTGAATATGCACCTTGGCATTATATCACGCTGTCTACAATCTAATAGTATGTATATACAAGGTATATAAACACCATCATCAGTATTATTAGGTGAAAACTAGTATTATATTATGCTGTTTACCAAAGAGACTCTGTGCTGAAACGCTCTTTAGATGCAACAAAAACATGCCCACTCATACCCCAGCCTCTTGCCGCAAGGACGATGAAGACCACCACGAGTATTGCAATGACGATACGTATTAAAGGAAATAAACGAAATGGACGATGTCAAAAGCATAGTCAAATGCACGATTTTACTTTGGTAAAAGCACACACATACATAATATGTGTAATATCAAGAAAATATTCAAAGGATCTCTTATTGGTTACAGAAAAAGAGCTAAGGCTGTGCTGCTACATTTTATGATGATGATGATGATGATACCATCACTCTGTCTGCCAGTCTGCCTACCGCATCACCACACGGTTTCCTGTGATTTCCATCATCATGGAATATTTACAAGGCTAAGTAAGAATGGCAGATAGAGAGAAAATTTCCCATCGCGAAACACATACACATTATTATGAGAGTTGAAATACGCATTCACCACCACAATGAATAAATTCTACGTGCTGAAACTTGTTTTCACATTTTTTGCGACGGGCACGTTGCGACGCATCATCGTATTTATAAGCATGGATGTACATTCTAAAACGTACAAAATATTTTTGTTCCCTTTAGGGTATACCTAAACTAATATAGGTAGGCATTGTGTAGATGATGCTGTAGTGAAAGTCTACAGTATTTCATTTTGAAATATACAACTTTTTCTCTCTCTCCCTTTTCGTTTCAAGGAATAGAGAAATCACACGTACTCACGCTACCCTGTTAAAATTGAAAATCTGTTGCAGAAGAAGAGAAAAGACGAGAGAAAGATGCTTACAACATAGTTTTTCAAAGAGAGAAAAAACAGAGAAAGAGAGAACCTCGTGCCTGAAAATGTATTCTGAAACACAAAACTCTCAGGCGAGTCGTTGTAAAATTGAGCAGTGTATATGAAATCGTGATGTAAGAAGGAATGAATGGCATGCTTATAATAACATTACAACACATTAAATTCTCATGAAGAAAATGACGTCCTTCATATGTCTCTAACCACTCCCACTCTCATCTATTTATCATATACCAGTAGAGTAACAACTGTCTATGAAAGTAAAAATGTGAGTCAGTGTTGAGAGAAAATTGGTATAAATGTGATAAAGAAGACTATGTATACCAACTACCCATCCAATGTACAGAAGTAAATGAATAAAACTTTCGGATGCCCTTTAATAGTTGGACGAGTACTGTGAAAGACAAATGTGACTTCTGATACGTTAACAAGAGAGTAAGATTGGTAAATGGTGTTGACTACTATATATAAGTAATATTTAAAAAAATCAAGAATATGTCAATTGTGAAAAGGGCGAATTTTTAGGGCGTAAGCATGACTGTTATGAACTTTTACTAAGCTGGAATGAGAATGAAAAAAGTAAAAAATGCACACATAACAGGCAGACAAGACATTCTGATAAAACTATGAACATTGAAAAGTGAGATGGGCGTAGCTGTTGTGGAATAGAAAATTATACAAGATTTTTAGATTCTAATGTATTTTGAAAGGTATATACATCATCATGCATATTGCTAGTTTGCCACATACCATGCAAGAGTTGAAGAGAGAGAGAGAGAATTTCACAAGAATTGACAATGATGAGATGAGAAATTTCACAAAATGCATATAATGCTCTCAAGCATATAGTTGTGAGGCAAGGAGAAAGGCAAAGCTACAGACATAGCAGACGAGTAGCAAAATGTTCAAAAAAGCTGCAAGGAAAAAGGAAGGAGAAAACGATGATGATGATGGCACGACTGAACTCACAACACTTTCTAGATGGATTTAAAGTCGAGAGGAGAGACAGAGGAGCAGTGCTAGTTGGTAGTGGCGTTGGAAGAAGACATGCATACATAAAAGGAATATGAGGATGACGACGACGAGGTTTGTTTGAAAGGAGATGTGTCATGCAAATAATGTTTATAGGTAAGGCAGATATGCATTGGGACTACTATGTCGTGTTTATTATTACTTTTCATGAAACGGCATATTTTATAATACCTATTATCGCCCGTTTTGGAGTCATATTTCCTGGAATGGGTGTTCTGTTGTGTGTACATCAGCATGTAATGCAGCAGGAGGAAAAAAGAGAAGATGAAGGAGTATTGTATTAAGTAGCTGGAGGTCTCGCTCACTACACAACACACACTGCTCGTTCTCGTCTCTCTTCTGACTTGAGTAAAAAGAAAGGAAAGAGAGGAGAGAGGAGATGATGAAATGAGAGGAGACAGGAGAAAGAAGAGAAAAGGATAGAAATTAATTTTGGCACAAGTGCTTGAAAATAGAATTGGAGAAGAAGTACACACATAGGCTGGTTAATATGTATAGTTTTGTGGTACTCGTCCTTATAAAGTGTAATACGTGTGCTTGTGTATTAAATCAATATACTTAAAGTATACATGTTTTAGAAGACACAGAGAGACGAGTGCACATTAGCTAACGGTTCAGAGAAGCACACAGAGGAAAAGTAAAAGAGGGAGAGAGAGAAGACTTGAAAGAAAATTTCATCTATTTTGCCTTTACACATTATATCAGTACAGGTATAGGCATTTATACATTTAATAAAAACATTCTATGATCTCCCTTTGCCCTTGCTGTACATAAAGTATATATTACATAAGTAATATAGTGTATTTATTTGTGCATTTTATAAATTTATAATAGAAAACTGTTTACTGGTTGTAGTAGCTTTTTGAACATTCGTGATGATTGTAAAATGGTAAAGATGAGAAAAGTTCAAAGAAGAATTACTGATAAATATTATACTTCAAGGTTCCTCAATTTTATATATAATATGCTTCTAAAAAGGTATACAATATATGCGCATATGGCAATAATATAATTTTTATATAGAACGAATTGCTACAATTCGGGAATTCTTCGAACGGTATACAATAATAATAATATATTTTTCTGTAAACAGAAACTTCTAAATCGTCTAGCACTAGCATTGCATTTCATACTATTATAACTTAACTGACAACAAAAGATTATGAAGTTGAATTCTAAAAAAAATTAATAATAGATAAAATTTATGACAGCATACCATAAAATTATTTGAAACAGAAATATGATTTAATTATATATATTTATACTGAGAATATTAGTTTAAATTTTATGTATACTCTCAGATTTTATAAAGTATTACTCTAAATTTAATTTTAGAGCTCTTGGAAATTAAATATCTAAGTGATAATTATTAATATTAGGTATAATTGTGTATACTATGCACGGGATTCGTAGTGGAAACAATTATTTAAGATGGGCCATTCGAGTAAAATAGTTATTCTTCATCATGAATAATAGTAACATTTAATGAGATCACCGTAACGTTGATTGAATTCTTGTTTATTTGTCTATATGTTTTCCTCCATTCTAGAACCTCAGAGTTACACCTGGTTCTGCCATAACTGAGGACAGCGCAAACGTAATAGTAATTCACTATCGTTCATACTGGGTTGGTCAATCTGTCTGAAAAGTTGTAAAGAAGCATTTAACCGGTGTAAACAGAGTTACGACTAAAATATTTTTATTTTTCGTTTAATCTTGCCAAAGGGAGAATGAGAACCAAATGAGTGACAAACAAGGTAATCTTATATTTTCTTCTTGGTAAATACAATCGTAATATCGTACGTATTTAATAAAATACCAATTCTAAAATGACAATCACTTGACTGGTAAAAATCAATTAACTTGTCTATGTTCTTCGTGGCTTACGTTGTATATAAATCTACTTTCACTGCGATTCGCTAGAATCGGTTTGATTATCAATATAGCATTTCAAACTCTTAAAAGGTGTGAATTTCTCCATTTTATGAGAAATTCTTTTCTTGATACCGACAAACAAGGAATGTCAAATGTCACTTTTATTCTCAGCAAGAGATTTTATTTGGGAGACAGATATATAATTTGAATAATTCATTTACATACATCTATGATCTAACAAAAAGCGTAAAATGTCAACTCCTTTGATGTATTTAATATATTTTATGAACGTTACAGACCCAATATTTTAAATGCACACATCACGCGTTTATTCCGCAGTAAGATTTATCCATTCACTTTGTGTGAAACTATGTATATGAAAACAAGTGTAAACATTGGGTGAATACAGCATTTAAGAAAATCAATTCTTATTGGTTATGCGTAACATTTACAAGTGGAAAACCTGTAACCTTCGTGGGGACTTTTTCCAACCAGGTTCTGTAGAATGTAAACATCCCTGGGATCCGATCATGGATGTTAGAAAGGTGCACCGACCAAAGTCGTTTCTTAATATGACAAACATCGAACATATTGGATGTTGATATCGTATAATATTTAAATGTACATATATTTTATGCTTTCCATTTTTACTTCCAAGTTCTTATGAAATTCTATTACATTTTTGACATATTTCCTGCCCTCGTCCAAACGTTCCCTTTCTCCCTTATTTACTACATATTACCAGCAACACCACCAGTGCCATATAAGTACACTCATGCTAACAACAAACGTCTCTCTAGCTTAATTCTTGAGCATTATAAAAATTCACTTGTCAAAATGTCCAAAACAAGTTTTATATTAGTGACGTAAATGACATTTGCGAAAGAGACTATTTTACTAACTAGCCACAGAAGAGAGAAAACGGTACAACAAAATGACAAGAAAGTTTCTGGTGAGTCCTGCTGCTAACATTTCTCATGCATTCATTCATGCCATACAGCAACGGGATCCTACAGCTTGATACATTCTTTCTTTCCCCATGTTCACTTTTATCTTATTATCTTCGATGGACAGCTGACAATAAATAATACAGTGTAAAAAGTTTTGACTGGTCTTGTGCCATGAGCTTTTTGATAAACTTAACGAGATGTAAGCATGCATCTTCATGATTCAGAGAAACGGTTGGACGTATTACATTTTTGAAGGGACAAAACAACATCCTATGAACCATAAGGTATTGAGCTCAACATGGTTTCCAGTTGTTGTCACCCGTCTAGCTATGCAAGACACTCCTAATTTTATTTGTCACGCTTTCCTTCCATCCTAAACAGGCAAAACCTGCGAATAACCTACATACATTTCCTGCAAAATGCCTCGGTAGTAAATTTTAACGGGGGAGAACAGAAAATTATTATGATAATACGATTGTGAGATATAGAAGAAAGCGGACCTTCAAAATGAGCCAATTCTCATATTGCTGTGATAAAGATAAGCAGTTTTGGATCGACAGCCTCGAGGAGATAAATTTTGATCAGCTTAATAGTTACTGCCACCGCCGTAACCGTTTGGTAAAGTTTTCTCTCTGTCGCATTTGTTGATGATTGCAGTAAAGGAAGGCAAGATTGTACAATGCAGTATAAATACTCCACAGGCTATTGTGGATTAGAAAAGAAACTGGGAAAAAACCGAGACAGTGCAATCCAAAATGGGCCAAAGGTTTCCAACTTAACTTGCATGTTTAGGAAAGAGAAAAAAAATAGAAGAAGAAGAGCAGGCAACTTTGGATGAAAAGTTTTTCTCCCAAGTTAACGCAGTTGTAATAATAATGCTTTGCCTCTGTATCACGAAAATCCTCGTCTTACATGAAATTCATTGTTATATACATAATGCATGGTTGATAGTGAATAAAATGGTGCTGCATGCATGTGTATGTGCGCTATACGGCGGTTTGCCCTCATCACAGAAAGTCATAAAGGAATAAAAAGGGGAACAAGTTCAAGAGTAATAAAAAACAGAGACATTCTGCAAGGAAGAGTAAAACTCCTAGTCTTAAAGTCGGGGTAGTAGTAGATGAATTGAAACGAGCAAAGTATACAGGCAAAAGGAGGAGGCAATATGTATGTATCTCTGTGGTGGTTGCGAGGACGTGAACGTAAATATGTATGCACTTTTCACAGCAAGCAGCAGCAAACGTTTAATGCGAGATGAAGTTGAACTCATACATTTTATATAAAGATTTTTATCTTATCCCTATTCTCCTCATGATCATGATGTCTTTCTAAAAAATAGAAAAGCGTGCTAAATACCATAAGGGACACATACACAGAGAAAAACTCCAGCCAGGATGATGATTCCGCTGCCGCTGTTCCTGTCTTAGCTTTGGTAGTTATGTATATTTCATTTGTTGTTGGCCGACAAAACTTAAAGGCCATTTGTTCTGGTTGTGCGATCAGGGTGAAATCTAGTGAAATTATGGGGAAAGTTTCCCCAAAAAGTACGGAGATGAAGAAGGCCAAAAATAGGAGTTACGTATATTGTAAATATACGGTAGGATGCTGCTGGTGCCAGTAGTACGGTACATACGCATCATACGGAGCATATTATCACCAACAAAAACCAGCAGCAGTAGAATCACAATGTATATATGCGTTTTAATATCATTGAGAAAGGCGTACTTTTACTCTGGCGAATGTGATGGGATATGCATTTTGTCTCTCAGTCAGTCAGTATAAAAGATTATTATTATTATTATAGCCACCGCGACAAAACTCCTTTTCCCATCGCCATGTTTTGCGTCTACAATGTGAATTGAGATACTATGCGTAGTTACTAAACAGGCTTAGGAAAGAAGAGAGAGAGAAAACTTCGCTTTCTCTTTTCTGTTGTTCGACTAACTATGTACGATAATAATACAAAATATCCGGATATTGCTTATCCGACGTACCCAGTAGCTGTGCAGCATAATGTCGTGCCATGATCATGATGATGGTCACAATGATGCAATGCAAAAACTTTTATGTATGAAGAAAATATTAACATTTTCTCTTCTCCTTTCATACTAGTAGTTTTGGAGATGCTAAAGGAAAGTCAGCACACAACATTTTCAACTTTGCTGTGGATGAGCAGTAACGGCAGTGGTGGCAGAAAAAGAAGTTAAATGTTCTTTCAACGGAAGAAATATACACGGAGGGGCCCACCTCCACTAAAAAGAATGGCCAAACAGTATGAATCCGTATACATTATTCTTTGCACAATGTTGACGTGGTGTAATGTTATGCTTACTGTAGAAACTATGCTGGTTGGAAAACATGATGAAAGTAAAGTCTAGCGTGGAGGTGGGTGGTAGATTTTATATTCTTTTTCCTTAATATTCTTCCACTGATGCACAATATGCATATGCTTCTGTTCCACACGTTTTTTGTATCTGTTGGCGTATATGTGAGCTCTTTTTCTTCCATAATTTGAGTTTGTTCGGACATCACCATTGTTATCGTCGAGAATAAAGGGAGATTCATAAAAAAGCCTATATTTTTTTCGTTCTTCCATGTTCATTCGGCCATGTCCTGATAGCTTCTCTTGGAATATTTTGTCGAATGGCATATGTTTCTGTTTGCACATTTCTTTAAATGTTGCCTCCCTTAAAAAGTACTATTTAACCCTATTCAGATTTCTGAAAATGCTCGTTTATCACTTGGTCAGAAACTAAATTATGAAATGAATCACATTGCACATGTTATGCAAATTAATAAGTTTGACAAAGTTAACATAAAAGGAATACAGTCCTTCGCGAAACCACCACATTGAAATGCGCATTTACTTTCTACACACTGTTTACAATACAATTTGTTTGAAATGTTAATTAAAATATGTATTAGATTTCTTTTACCAATTTTGGATTAAATACTAAATTTTTATGCAACAATAAGTAATAAAACACCCAGCAAAAATAATATTTAATTTAAAATTGATTCAAATGCAATTCGTGAAATCAAACAAGTGATCAAAAAATATATTAACATATCAAATTGCAACACATATAGCAACACTTTCATTTCATTAAAAAGCAACCTTTTACAAGAGATAGAAAATCGGCTGAAATAGCGGGAAGCCAAATTGTATTACGAAGATCGTCTTTTCCTATGAGAGAAGCGAAACCGATTTTATCACAATTTCGTTCTCTTGTTGAATCCTTTCCGGCGGCGTGGGTATTGCATTTAACAACACCCTGGAAGTCTTCATTGCTTATGTGGCCCAAAATCAGCATTATTGGAATAAAATGCTTACTTTTTACGTTCTTGCCAAACCTTACTAACCTAAGTTAAACAAACACAAATGTGCTGACCGTTGCACGAAAAAAGAAATCAGTTGTAGAAAGTGCAGAACAGGGACGCAAACGAGGAGCAATACTAAATTGGTCTATTTGGAAACAAATAAAATTTCTTACGGTCGAAATTAGTAGAATTTTCTTTCTGATGAGTTTTTCTTGTAATAGGTTGTATACTAGACATAAAAGAGAACGTAACATCAACCTATACTAAACAGACCATGAAATTGCAAGTTCTGGCTTCTCGAAACCAGTTCAAAAAAGGATTAATAATGTTACCAACTTATCACTATTCTCTTATCTTCCTCTAATTTCTCCTTGTCCAGTAATGGTTTCATCATCTTGGAGCAGCTTCACCCAATCCTCTCACAGGCTATTAAGAAGAAGCTCGATCTAATTATCGTTTCGCTGTCTGTTTGTTTCCCTTCACACTGTCTTTGAATTGGCTTGGACAATTTTTGAGATGTTAACTTACATGAAAGTATGCATGTAATTGAAAATTAACGAATGTTTAGGCACAATCTATGCTCTTCTGTTATCTAAACGGTTAACTGACTTTCTTTAAACTTGATATGTACCGAGTAGTTTTGTACTTTGCATTTATGAACATATTTTTTTGCAATATGTACGTATTATTTTGTTAGTTATGTACAATATCCTTCTATGTACTGTGTTACATTGTTTCTAATAAAATAACTTCATATATCTCTCTTTCATTTGATTTCACTTTACTACCAGTAAGTATTTTATGTTTGTTTATATGTACATAACACGCGAGAACAATATGAAAGGATATATCCACATTAAAAATTTAGGGTTTACTATGACCATTCATTAAATGTGTTTTCTTGTTGTCAACTGCATGCATTATTATGTGTATCTCCCGAAGGTCACAATGGTCGTGCCTTATCTTGTACTAATCGTCCACGAGATTTGTACATTTTATATATCTAGCGCTTATTAAGACTGTCATTTGGAATGTTGTCATTATTTGTTTGATATGTGATAATGCTAGGCATCTACTAAAACAAACACCATCACTAGGATTCATCTGTACCCTTCACTAATGTGACGCCCACGAATAAAACCATTCCAAATAGTTTGTTTAAACATACTTTGTATGTAGAAGTAAAATACATACTGACATTATTTTAGTTCTCGCAGAGTTAAACTCTAGATACATGTGTCTATTTATCAAACAAACACCATATTATTTATATACTCATACTATATTTATCATCATAACGATCATCGTCGCAATTAAGATGGACAGAACACACACATATTTCGGTGCGATATTATACTCAGAAAAATTCTCCCGGATAGTGGTACAAATTGCAAGTTGCTATCTTCCTTTCAAAGCAAGAAAAACTTTCTTATTTCTAGTAGCGGCAGTGGTGAGTTTTCTGCTCACTGGCCATATGTATTTGCCCTAGTAGTAAAAGACAGACAGATCATTGTTGTTTAGACATTCTGATCGTGATGCGAGGGTAAAAACGGTTGGTACTTGCTGCAAGTGTAGATATCACACACAAATACAACTTCTTTTCTACTTATTTGCTTTTGCACAATATAAGAAACTACACCGCTGCAACACATTTGGTATTTAGTTTGTATTCTCTGGCTAATATGTATGCAGTGGAGTTTTCTGCTCACAGGGCAAGTTTTCTCATTTTATTCCCTTTTGTTTAGTGTTGGTGGTTGGTGAGAAATGATCCAACGAGAAATACTTGGAGAATAGTTCATAAATCTCAATTGAGCTCATCTTCAGTTTTCTCTCTTTCTTTCTATATATACATACCAGATACAATAGTTGTACGTACTCTTTTGACCGTGGTGCAAGTATATTTACAATTCTGCTGAGAAAAAATATGAATATACCTAATATTACTGTTTGTATACATCTGTATATGAATATGTACTATAGGTACACACATGACTCTTTTGTTTATCAGGGACAAGATGCTAGTGTTAACGAAAGCTATTTAACCATTTTTCTTTTTTGCAAGCATTTCTATTTTTCTGTAAGACAGGTTCGTCTTGAGGGAAAAAAGAAGAAAGTTAAGAAAAAAATTTTGACGTGCGCATTTTGAACGGTCATATTGGCAGACATGATGGGAACAATACGTAAAATCCATTCATACCTACATACATACCGACAACCTATTAACCTATTCCAAAAGCATATTTTGCTATTTATTTAGTATACTTGAAAATACAGTAATCACACGGGTACAAATCCCTGAGGTATCTCTAGGCAGCAATGACGAGAATAACGGTGATAGTTACTGACTCAACAAGATATGATCTTAAGCATTACAGTTATGAATTGTGTAATACAGTGAGAGAGGATAGACATATAGAATGGACATTGCTCGTTCCTGGATGCAAAACTTAGTTGAGTAAAGCAGCCAATATATGTACTTTAAATATGTGCTTACAATCTTCCTTATAAGAAATCGTTGTGGAAGAAACACTTTTTGAATGTAAGTTTGTTCCGATTGTAGGTTTGTGATTCTTTACAACAATAAATTTGGTATCATTACACGGCCATTCTTCCATCCCAAAGTGGTTGCTTCTGCATACAATAAATGTAGTATGAACATGTAAAATCATCAATATTACTTTGCATTATGTGCCTACTTTCCCGGAGCGATGCATTCTTGTTAACAAATGGTTTGTCAGGATGGATGCCGATGGGCTCGTCTTCCATCACTATCATCAGCATAGCAGCAACGCAGCACCATGTTATTTGTTTCTTTCTGCCAGTTGGTGGTACTGTTGTTTGCTAGTAGAGAAGACACGCTAAAATATGTGAGCAGTGAGCATGTATGTATGAGTGAGTGAATAAAGATTCTCATTTATTTCTTGAATCTTTCTTGCACATTGTTTGATTGCTGCTACTCTACCGCCTGCACGGTTCACACTTTGCTGAGCCTCTTTATACAGTCCGACAATTTCTTCTCTTCTCTTAGCACTGGTGTGAAACGTCAAGTTGGGGGTATTAAACGTGAAACATTGTGAAGACATGAGTTTTCCTGAGAGAAAGAGAGAGCAAGAAATAAATAGTACCATGAACTACTACCGTCTCGTTAGGAAGTAGCAGCAGCAGCGATGTAATAAAATAATATATATATGCACAATCAGTAGCGTCAACAAAGCTTTTCCTCGTCCTTTTATGCAGTGCTGCTATGTAATATTTATATCATCACTTTAAGAAAAAGCTACTGAAAAGAAAATGCGCGGTATATTTATTGCATGCACATACTCAAGAGAGAAAAGGAACAAAACGTGAAAAAGCGGAGTGAGTGCAAATGTTGTCTTTTTTGTATGTTGTGCGGTGGTTGATGTAGCTAGTAGTGTGGATGATGGAAATGCCTCATTCACCAAATAAGTGTGGAAAAGGTTGTTGAGAGGGCTTTTCAGAGTTTTGCCTTTTGTATAATATGCAGCAAACGAACGGAGAATACAAACAATGTAGATAAAACATGTACACATCCATCCATATACATTCGTATTTCAGGAAAAACAGAACCAGAATACCACACGCTAAGATGAGGAATCATACAAGTTGCGCCTGGGAAATGACCCCCGTGGGTATCATTTTCTCCTAGATTAAAACCACAACTCAATAAAGTCTGATTATATACTTTTAGGGATGATACGGTGGTGATAGCGGTGGTAGAACAGAATAGCAGTGGTGGGGGTAAAGGGTGTTGTGTTTTGTATTTATGTATATACAGAGAAACGAATACATATACCTATTTATATAAATATTATGTATTGTCTAGTGATCCTTAACGGCAACAATATCAACGGCACTTTTCCTTCTAACGACTACTCTGTTGCAAATCTAACGCAAGATATTTATCGTTACACAAAGACAAAGGAGTGGTGCTCCACCATCGTAATACAATATCGTTGATGATTCTTTGTTTTATGCTCTGCTCGTTTGTTTATCATACTGTTTCATTTGTTATTCTGATATCATCACATTAACTATCAGTAAAACAGCCACCTCTCCTCTCTTGCATTTCAAAGGATCGAAGGCCTAAAGTATAAACAAAAGTTCCCATACTCACTAACATCATTGTATTTATTATTATTATTATTATTATAGTAAATAAATAGGGGATACCGCACATGAAATGACTACTGTCAAAGTTGAACCAGGTGTATAATTATATAACTAACACTTGTATGATTTATGGAGAAATATGAAACAAACAATAATGCACGGAATGAACAGGAATAATCATGGGATAAGTAATAATAATGCCGCTTCAATCTTCTTAAACTGATAATATTATTAATCATAATATACATACGTACATACATATGTTATACTATCTCTATGAATCAATCTTGGTATAGTTGAAACTTTGGGCACTTTAATGATTTTATTCGAGAACCACAATATGAAATAAATGTACATATTTCAGTATATAACTGTTACAGATTACACAGTTGTTATTATACTAATACGTGATTCCGTATGTTACTTTCACAGCTTTTTCGATATATCGTGCGCATTCCACGTAAACTGCAATCTTCAAGACTGCTCGTCTGTATGTGCTACCAATAGCCAACTTCTTAGTACCGTTGCAGCAATACACGCCACATCCCTTATATATGGCCTGCTGTTTCTTCTTCATCATCTCTCAAGCAAAGTGAAAGCAATCCGTCTTCCAACTGCTTCCCTGGAAGAATACTTTGGAGATTTATTGCTACGAAACTTGAATGGGAACTTACCACTAGAAGTCATTCCATCAAAATACGCTTACTGGTATCACTGACGTGTACATCTGTTAGAAAATGTGGTATGACCAAAAACGCATGCATGTGTGTGTTTTCAGAATCCTTTTACTTTTGCAGACTTCAAACGGAAAATCTCTTGGAAAGTTTCCCTGTCTTTATTTTTACTGCAAGGCATAAGTACCATACTATTACACAGTTATACATATAATAAGCAATACTTACAATATACGGGCAACTGCCCAGGGCTCATCATGAAGTATTAGTTTTAGATGTAGATTCGTTTTGAAGGACATCACCAGATGAGTAGTGGCATCAGTTCCACTAGAATCAGCAGCAACAGTCTTCTTATTTCTGAAAATGTAGCAGGTATCCAATCAAAAGTGCTCTTTATCAAGAAGGTAATGCGTTTAGTTGAGTTTTTGTAGAGTAATACGAAGGGAGTTTATTTCAAAAGAAATAATAAGAGGGAAAGGAATATATATTGTGAAACGTGAATTATAACGGCTTGCAGTTACACGAGATATCTGTCTAGGTGTACCTATATATATAATAGTATGTATTATACCTTTCAGTCAGAAAAGCAGCTTAGGTAAAAGGTTTGTTAGAAAAGAAAGTAGAATCGAATCAAGCTTAGCAAATGCTGCTTGGTTTTCGTTGTGTCTTTGTATATGTCTACCATCATCATACTTTAGTCAAAATGAAACCGACTTTTTTCGCGTCTCCTTCTCTCGGTTTTCCTCCACTAATAATATCGAAATTCTGGATAGAGAGAGAGAAAAAAAGGAAGAAAATCTTGATTCGATCTTCTTTCACTTGACTGATTTCTTGCTGTGGAAAAAATGTTATATTGCAACTTGCTTCCTCATGCTTCATGGTAAACTGAGTTTTATTGGAGAAAGCTGGTGCCGTACTACTATATATGTACTGATGGCATGTTGTTTGTAACCAGAAGTACACCAGCAAAAGATATTCCGTTTTGTTTGCGCTACCTTCATCAAATTCCTTCCATTTCAGTCACTCCTCCGCTCTTATTTCCTTTTCTTCTGCATATATCCTCCTCACTTTTCAATATCGCTATTATTATTACAAAAGGAAACGGTAGATTATGTACGTTTGACAACTGAAGTGCGGAGGACGTATGTAACAAACAAGGACAAAATGATAAGAATGAGAATATGAGAATCTCACTGTGTGGTAACTTTTTCTTCATTTCCCTATTCCACCAGAAAGCCACACACTTCCAAAAGTGCGCAGAAGGTACTAAAATGACAGATGATAAAGCGCTGGAATTAGAAATGAGTACATAATACGTACATAGCGTGTATATATATAGAACTAATATAACATGAGAATGTAGAGAAAACAATCTTATAAGAATAAGTAGGCAATTAAGTGCACAGTTAGTAAATCATCGGTACAGTATGAAAATTATAGAGCCACAAGCGTAAGCGCAGAACGCGTTGTATGCGTTCCTGTCACTATTAGTGTGGATTAGGATGACACATTGCTTTAACATAGCTAAGCGTACACACATAAATTACTACATTCGATATTAGAATTCAAACTTATAAAAAACAAGCGTCTTCTATGACATTATGCTCAGTATGTCATTGTTAGAAAGAAATTGGTTCATATTGACAGGCTAATGTAATTGAATAAACAAATTGTAGCTCATAAACTCATTTTCAAGTTTATTTGTGCTACTTAACTTAGTGAATTGCCACTATAATTTTGCGATGGATAATGATGTTTTTCCTACTAAAATACACCTCATTATATGTAATATGTTGTCCGTCTGTATTCACCAGTTTCTATTTTTACGACAGCTGTGATTGTCATCAACCATAGAATTATGCTTGAGTGTAATTTCCCTTTTATCTACAAATACAAATGAAGGAAAGCGAAACACGAAGATTTTCTCGAATAATTCATTATTGCACCTGTTCTTTCATAACTCGAATTGAAGTCTCTCATAAATTTTGGTTTCATCTGCTACTTATGTACAGCCGTTTCCTTTTGTTTTCCTTATAACTTTGCAATTCTTCATTTATCAACGAAACATCTCGTACAGTGTAAGAACCCAGGAGTTTTCAAGCATATTTATAACGCAAGCTTATTCAAGTTTGATTTTTCCTCATTGTTTTACATCAAGTAGACAGAGAGTTTACCAAATGCAACTGCTCTGCTGCTGCTGCTCGTCTCTTCTCTTTGACTAAAAAGGGATTATTGCGGGAATGGTGGAAACCAGGAAAAGGCTTAGTAATAATGTGAAATACATGACTGGAGGATGAGGAAGGATGCATGCATGTGAGGGAATAAATAAATGAAAAATTGGAAATGTGCGGTTTTGGAAAAAAGGGCTTAATGCAAAAGTGTTTTATAATATGTAGCTAACCTCACTTTAAAAACCCGGCTAGCATTTTTGGTAAGCGTACAATATACATATTTGAAAGGAAGATGAAGGCTAAAAAGAAGTTAACATTAACGTGGGTTTCACTGCTCCTAATACGCACGCTATGTCTGTGGGTATGTTTATGCATACATTTAACTCACATATCCAAATAGAACGAGAGCGAGTAAATGCTCTGAGTAGCAGGCATTGCACTGCATGAGCAGACAGATATGCAAACCCCATTATTATACTTCCTTTCCTTTAACCCTTGTCTTGAGATTTTACCCTTATTTTGTGCTCATGTACGTATACCAATCGCAGTATATCTCTCCCTCTTTCTCTGAATGTAGCACAATATACATGTACTGTAGTTAGAGTTGGGGAAAGCTTTTACCTCTCTCCGTTTCTTGCGTTTTCTCCCTCGCGTCCAAATAATCCATCGTCATTGCGTCAGTTCAGTTAGTTATGCAAAGGAATGTTTGATATTCAAATTCCCTCGATCCTTCGTTATTCATCTCTCTGTGCTGCCTGGGTTTGTAAATGCCAGCTATTTCCCTGCTCCACATCTCCACATATATATATTTTGCTCCTTTATCTTCAAGCTTGAATCCAGCAGTCAAAATAAAAGAATTCAAAATCCAGTTCCAGTGCAAAACAATAGTGTGAGGATATAAATATGGACGGATGTATGTATATTTGTACTTGTTATAGATTTTTCTCATCCAAAAGCATTAGCATAAAAGCTTATACAGAAAAAGTTAAGCCAGCAAGTAAGCTTGTGGAACTAACTTACTGAGAATGTGGTACTGATTCTACTATAAGTGGTAAAAATGGAATAAAAATAAAGAGCTGGGCAGAAAGTATATAAGACAGCTACTAGACTTAAGAAAGAACATTCCTGTCTATGTGTAATTGTGTGCATGTCATGCATGTTGGTAAGTTGGTAATTCGGTAGGCATGTCTAGTTGGTGAGTGTTGTGGTATGTACATACATTGAGAAATAATAGATAATGGAAGAGCTATACAGCAAGCAGCACCATGATGGCTTCACGTCAGGACTGGCTAAAGAAAGTAGGCTTTCTATATAAAATGCCCCACTATATATCAACTGATGATAAGAATGAGTACAAGTATAAAATAAATAAATATAACATGCATATTTCATTTTAAATGATGAACATTATATTGGCCTTCTTCCGTTTTGTTGGTTGTAGGAATTATCGCTTTTCCTACTACCACCACTGGTGTTCTACTGAATACACAACCACACACACGAAGCTCTCTTTATACATGGCTACACGGCTCCAACTCTTTCCTCTCTGGATGGCTGAATGATTTCGTTCATGAAACCACAACAGTGTACCAAGCTCCCAAAACGCCACAAAATTCTCCAGCTCCTATCATTCAAAAGTGAAGTTAAGTCGGAATGTATGCAACAAAAGCATTAGTTAGTATTATATTATATAAAACAAAGCAAACGAACCAGTAGCTGTGTAGCAGCAGCAGCCAACAAGCAGCTCATATTCCATTTCCATCTTCTTGGAGAAGAATAAAATGTACACGGAGGCAAAACCGATGCTAGCTGTTACTGTTGCTCGTGTACATTTAGTTAAGCCGCTTTCCAGGAAAACCAGATTTGCCGATGCTCATGATGAACATCATCATCATGATCATTGTCGTCATCATCATCATGTAAAGTTTCAAAGACAACACTATATACTCCCCACCGTCGTCTCCCACTTCGTATCTCGCGAATGCAGAAGGAAAATTACGTATATGTTTGATTGTGTAGAGAGGTTTTTATATACACGATTCTAAAGGAGGCAGAAAGGGCAAAAGTTTTCCATTAGTTTTGTTCTGTTTTTCGAGAATAGAATCAAGTATAATGTACACAGAGAAGTATAAAGCGGGATGAAATGGGAATGCATGAATGCAATGAGCGATAAGTTTTTAAACAAAAGACGGTCAAAATGAAACCGAGTGGTCTGTGAGAGATTTGAGATACATCACATCCATACAACTCGGAGAGACGAGTAGAAGTCGGTGTGCAACGAAATAATCGTACACGCGTATATTCATGTACTCATTACATATAAATAAATGGATATTATTATTTCAGAACCTTTTTATCCGTTGGAATTGTTATACATCTGAGGACAAAAGAAAAACGAAATGTAGCGAAAATGCGCTTATGATTATACTAAATGATTATACTAGACATTTATATAATAAATATGGTATGATACAGAACAACTTAGATTTCATAAAATCGAAAACTTGCAATTTTATTTTGAACACGACACAATTTATTAAGCGAAATTATTCCGTATTTAATTGACAATAAATGTGCTCCCTATGATAATTATAGTTGCTTGCCTATATTACGACGAAATTAGTTAAACTGCTTATTATTATTCAATTGCCTATCTTCCGTACGACCCATCAAAATCAATTAGCTTCATAGCTTTGTATTTTCTATATCGTAAATTCACATATAATATTGAATGCTTCTAATTTACTCAGTTTTCATTAAAAGGTACTAACATATCCCACAGTATGAAATGTAAATTATACCGTACATACAGCAATAGTGTGCTTCAACTCTCCCCATTCAACCCTCAAGATTTAACTACCATAATTCATTAATGAAAAATGTTGTTATATAATCAACATCATTACCCAAGAAGTATTCTCTATTACAATAAAATCGGAAGAAACCGGAAAGAACCAAGTTTGCTGGAGAAATAGAACATAATCATTAGTTTTATTAGAGAACTGGCTGAAGAAGTTTGCCCGTACGTACACGTAAGTAAAAGATATGTGCAGTACATGTAATATTATCTCATCTCTATGTCATCTCATTCTCCCACACATTCTCTTTACATATCTTTTAGTTTTCCTTACCGTATGTACCAAACGAAAGGATTGAAATGAAAGTGAAATCCCACCAAGAAGTTTGCTTTCTTGTTGTCTGTCTCACTCAAGTGCACTTTGCATCAGCGTCGTGCGATGATGATTATTGTTGAAAATTTTCGAGGAATTTATCATTTTACCAAGTTATTACCATAATCTTTCTTGAGTCGACTAAAAGGGGAAAGATCACGATAACTGAATATGAATAGTATATAAATACAGACACACACACATGAAGCGAATGAACTAGACAAATAAACCAGGAGCCAAACAACGTAAGTTATTGCTACACTCCTGAAGTTATTACGGAAGAGAAGAGCGAATAATACGGAAAGGAACAGAGGGAAGTAAGAAGAAGCAATGCTGGAAAAAGGAGACAATATGGAAAAGTACACACACAGATGTGGTGGTGGTGGGTGATGGTATGCGAATCCTGACTTGGCATATTAATGTGTGCGTAAAAAAGTAACCAAAAGCAGCGGCAGTAGTAGTGGTACTGGTGGTATAAAATGTGAAAGGTATCTTGTTCCAGTCTACCGTATTATTCTTTCCCCATCCAGAAGTACCATCCACCGATTCACCACTTTTATGAGCTTTCAGCAGCAGCAGCAAGGAAGCAATAATTTAAGATGGTAAAAGTGGTATTCAAATTAACTTTCATTTCCATCAAACCCTTAGGGCCAAAATACTACTTGCTTAATTACTTACTTCTACAATTTCTGTGTTATATCAAACACTTATACATTAGCTGTGTGCCGGGAAGTGGAGTGATCCAATACTGTGTACTATATGAAGCCGCATGATATACTATAAAACTCTTTCCAAGAAGCAAGCACTCGGATGGAAGCAACCAACTAGCAAATCCTGTAGAATCCTTTTATGTGTACGAATCTCTGGTCAGGTTATTTGCTATCCACATTTTAAATATTGAACGTATGATGATGAACCTCTAAAATAATATACATTTGCATAGACATACATAGAGGTAATGCATTATTGAGAGGAGGAAAAGTATTTTTGTGATGTTTACTTTCATTTTAATATAAACTATATACACAAGCTTGCATTTATAAATTTCACCATACTTTTATGGTTTCTCTAAAATTATCTTTCATTTGTTATGCTTCTCCTTCCTCTTTTCAACATTTTGTTTTCATTAAACATGTAGATTTTATGCTGGCTCTTATATAAACTAAACTACTGTAAGGACATTCTTTTTGTGGTTTATTGTTGGTTTGGTTAGGGTATTAATATTAGTACTTGTGATGGCTCTAAATGAGAAATAATGAAAGCGAGCGCAAATAAAGTCTTCCGAATTCCGAAAATATTATGTGGAGAGCGCAATGTAAATATAGATAGGTGGTAGACTGCTAAGAGTTGAGTTATTGTACTTATTAGTCGATGGTGCAATAGTCTGAGTCATGCCTGGAATGAATTTTTTGATCAATCTCATGTTTTATGTTTGTTCGAATAATTCAGTGAGACGGATAAAATAATTTATTAGACTGTTCGTAATTAGATAACGAGCAAAATGCTATATGCAATGCACCTCCAAAAGAACTTTTTACTCGGGGCCAGAGATTCGCCTCGTTTCAGATAACGCTTTAGGGAAGTGTTCAAAACGGCAACCAGGAAACATTCGAAATGCAAAATCACGTGCAACGTACTTCAATTTCAGTCATTGCGTCAGTAATTGTGCATTGTGACTGTGAACAGATGAATTGACACCTTGCTCATCTTAAAGAGGAAAATTATAGTTTACAACCCTTTGAAGTTATGCAAGGATGGCGATCAAAGCTAGTATACTGTAGAGTTATAAAATGTACATTATACATGATATAATCCAGGATATAAATATGCAGTTTGCTCTATTCTAAATAAAAGTCTTTCAAAAGAAATACATATTTACATTCATTCATACATACATTGTCAACAGCACGGGTAGAATACACCATCCAAAAGATGTGAAAAAATTATGTAACATAATTGTCCTTAATAAATTGATCAAAATATCCTGATTTTTTATACACATTATGAAAATAATTCTTAGAACTGAAAGATTTAATGATCCAATGACGGTGTCTGGTTAATTTTGAATTTGTAAGTCGAAAATGCTTATAGCTCTTATGAAAATAAAAGTAAAACGAAGAAAAATAATAATAAAGCTAAAGACTGGTTAACTGATAACCAATATCTCACATCGTTCTCATTTTGATTTACATGTGTACATGAATTTATTCAGGATATGAGATTTAAGATGATGGATTAATGAATGATATATCGGAGTTTGCGTAACTTTTAACTTCTAGGAAAGAATAGGCATTACAGTAAAGTGAAAAAGATGATGAATTCTCCAGAAATTTTCCACCCACATGAATATATATTATCTACGTGTATCCAAACATTGATTATAATTCTATGTGAACCGAAGTACACGCGATCCAAAAATGATTGAGACGCAACGACATTGTTCTTTAGAACCAATGAAACCCACTTATTTAAACGAGCATAACGTTTTGTTATTTCTCTTGGAACTCCTCCAATTACGGAGATGTCTCGTTGATGATCCAATTTATGTATATATCTAAGCGAAAAGTATGAAGATGTATGTATATATCCAACATCCATCCATCCATCTATTCTGATATTAGACGGGAGACTTTAGTTGAAAGAAATGGTTTCTGATTGTGTTCTTATAGCAGTTTAGTGAATCTTGACTACTTTTGTAAGTGGAATAGTGAGTTTGCAATCTCCATCTTATACATAGAGTTGAATTTCATCATCCAAGTCAGTTCTTCATGAAATGAAAGATTGAATGACAAGCCACGCACACACACATTCACTGATGTGAGTGTATCAGAGTGGTTGTGGAAAAAAATGTAATTTTGCTAAAAGCAGCGAGCATCTGCCGTCTAGTTAATTTCTTTAAAATACGACAATATTCCTTCTTACCGTCTACCCGTTTACAGGCGTATGAGCATACTATACGCTACATTTACATAATACGCGCACTATATTTTTCAATTCAAACATGCTCATATATAAGTTTTGTGCTTCCATTTTCAACTATTCTCATCTTTAGTATATGTAAGTATTTCTTGGATTATAAACGACAAAATTATTTCAATGACATTTATTTCTGTCGCGCTAAATACATTCAAGAGCACTGGCTTTCATTCCGAAGAAAGTAAAAATTATTACCTACTACGACTTTGTGAAGTGTACGTAATGCTATACATGCTCCAGGTTTTCCATCTCATGTGTCATATCATCATCATCGGAGACGAGAATATCGCTACCATCTACCGCAGAAATGTAAAGAATATTTAGTGTGTGTGGATTATGGCACATCTTGCCATTCATTTTACAGAAATGCATATAATAAAAGGATACATACCTCTTTTGTATGTGACGGTGAAAGCACAGAAAACAGTGCCAGTGCACCGTTGCTCGCATGCTGCGAACTTGGAAATCCTTCTGGATAAAATCATTTTCCACTCTGTTCGTTTCAAAATTTATGCATTATTCTTGTACAACTTCTTTCGTCCAACAAAACAGAACTGTCTACACCACAAAAGTATAGTTTACACATTTCTTATGGTATATTATGTATGTATGTACGTAATAAAAATAATATGCATCGAATTATATAAAATAATAATAAAAATACTTTTCGGCAAATTCTCAGAATAAATGCATAATCTTTGCATTACATTGCAAATATGTGAATATTGTGCATCTAACATGAAAAGATGTGACGTACCCAAACGTAACAGTGAAAACGCACTTTCCCTTCTATTTACTTGCTCATCATAAACAAAGAAATAGTAATAGTTTGTTGGGCCACTGCCAAATAAAACTCAACGCACAAGAAACACTTTCACATTTCCTGTCATCGTCAACACCATTTATTTTCTCGGTGAATCCCAAATTAAATGTTTATTTAAATGACATGTAATGATTTATATTATATCCATTTCCTGGTTTCCGTCGACAGCGATGCTGACGTTGCAAAGGAAGATCCAAACAAATACATTATAACATACAAAAGATATGGTAGAATTGTGATTGAACAATGCACGCAAAAAATGTAGCATCCATATGTTTAGTTTAAACAAAATTTTCTGCGTGCTTGAATGCTGACAATTGAAGTAACCCCAAACAACTCTCGCCAATGGGAGGACCGATTTACTAAGTTAGTTTTCGTGTTTTATTACGAACCAAGATACCTGAATTTACAAAAATCCATCCAGTGATTGGAAGATCCCTTACCTTTTCTCTGGGGATGATTCGACTATCCGACTTCGTCAGGACTCCTTATCGCCTGAATGCAAGGAACGAACAAATCTCAACTTGAGACAAAGTCCGTTCACCCGATTTAAAGATGATATATAATGCAATCTGGTGGAAACTTGCCCCTGGGAATGGATCGACGTGAAAACGAAAAATGAAAAAGTTCCTTAAATCTGAATTTTGTAGGCAGTTTTGTTAGCTGGAGAAACAGATTAGAATAGGTTCTGCTGTCATAAGCTTTCCGTTTTGTCGTAAGCACTTGTCTGCAACATTCAAATACAGTAAAAAATATAGCAAACTTTTACTTTTTCCTCATCCTACTTTTCTGGTATCGTAGTACAATAATATCTCATGTCTATGACAGGAGTCGGATATGAGTGGGCGTTTGCTTGCACTATACATTATTGGCAATTGGTGCACATTGACCATAATACGCCTGTGTCAAAGCAAAATGCACCTGCACCTGTGCTACGTACCTATGCATACACGCACACCTATACCAGAGTTTTTTTCTGCATCAATAAGCAACAGCTTTAAAACATTGGTTAACCAACCAGTGTCGAAGCTAGTGAAAAGGGAAGGAAAAGGCGAAAAATCATTGAATGAGGGATACGATAATAAAAAAGCCTTCTCTATACCACGCTACAATGCAATACGACATAACAAGAGCATATTATACATTTTTCAACCAGCAAACGATGTTATTATATCTTCATCATGCCACGATGTGTATATATCATTAGCCTCCTACAACCTCAATACAAAAGAACATGGTCAACAAAAAACTGCCTGCACCTGGCTTGGTTCGCTCTCTTCATTTGTTGCTGGCTCGACTAAAACTAAAGCACAGTTGGCTATTTGAAAAGAAGGCAAGGTGAGCAATAAGTCAGTTAGTCAAAAAATATTACTCAAAACAAGTTTTGTGTATAGTAGTGAAACGGACAACCCCTTTTCCTGTGTTAGTTTACCTTTCTTGTATATCTATGCATGTATGGATATCTCCGCCTTCTGTATTAAACACGTGTAGATATACATATTATGTTTCATATCGCTGTAGCGTGTATTTGTATGGTTGTATGTTTTTTATACATATCTGGGTAGATAACTTTCAAAGGTACGTTTTTCAGATAGCTTTTAAAATGCTACTATGTATTAATATTCTTGTATTTTTAAGATGCAAAGGTATCCTACCCGTAGAAAGAAATTATTGTCTCAATAAACGGAGAAAAAGCAGTTTTCTAAGCTAGTCCGAACATTTTCCCTGGCAAGAATATTGCAGCCAAGAACGATGCATAGCCGTGTCAGTGCTCCGCTCTACTGCTAAAATCCGATTTACATATTTTTCATCATCATCTCGTGATCATAATCATCACCTTTTCTTTAGCTCACTTATACATGCCAACTCCCTCCCTCCATCGCTTCGTCGCATCTGCAAAATAGAAAAAGGAGATAAAAATAGTTACATTCTCTTCTTACTACTCACCTTACGGATTTATGTGCCTATTGAAGCAATTCTCAACATTAGAGGTTCTACCTTTCGCCATTATTATTATCATGCTCGCTTTTCGTCATTCTTATTATTAGATACGTACCTTTTTAGCTTACTACGTTATTCACATTTTACGTTGTTTTAGGTTCACTAACCAAATTTGAGGTGAGACATTTGGCTTGCCACTCCACCGCCGTCAGCAACATCGTCGTTATCATCATATACTTATCATATCGTATAGTTACGCAGGACCCGTTAAGTTGTGTAGTTTTCGAAGCACATGCATATAATGTTCCCCTCCTTCTCTCGAACAAATGCCCGACAAAGACTGTGGAAATTTTAGACCACAACGATATCTTAACCGTTCATTTGAAAATGACCGTAGTCTGATTTAGTTTCTTACAGGTTGAAATTTAAAACTCGCGTGGCATTATTAAAAATGTTATGTTTATAGAAATCCACATTGATTAATAGGTAACTTAAATATAATGTATTTAGTTTTAATAATCTTACTAAAGCCAACCAGATTATCTGGTTCATGATGGCGATAGTATTGATACAAGTTCTTGGATTTTTCAATCCGTCATCTAATTCTTATTGATAGCCCCTCTATCGATTGTAGATTACAGCGATCTAGATTTTCAACTGTCATTCTTCAACAGACAACGGTTCTACCACCTCCCAAACCTTTTGTTGCTCTTCCTTCATAATAACGTTTTCTGTGCCGTTTTCCTTTCCCATTATTACTATTATTATCGTGGACATTTACGACAGGAAATTTTATGAGTCTCATTATGCAGCCACACAAATTGCCACACAGCTACTCGCACCTACACACCTTTTAGACGCAAAAATGTAACAACGAGAGAGAGAGGCAAGTCGTTGTCGTATTCAGTGAAACAGATGAATTTTGCAGTTTTCCACTAGCTACAAGCCACACATACATGCATACTACTGACATAACGTCATTTGCCCGTAGTTTGGGACGATGATGATGACGATGCCGAGCTGCCAAATAGGCTGCCGCCGCTGTCGCTAGATTTTCCACGAATAATAATAACGAATGAGCAAGTAAGCAAGTCTCGAGTAATCCAGAGGGCTTCCATTTTTTTACCTTTACTTATTGCTGCGCTGAGGTATGCGGTAATATTACATGTGCGTTGACGATGATGATGTTATCACATAGCAGCTCTGCTGCCAACAGAAAGAAAATGAACGAAAAGAAGCTTCTGCTCTTGCTAGCTGCTGGGGAAAATGAATATGTTTATAGTGGCGATGATGATGACGGCAAATTTTTTTCTTTCTTCCCCTATTCCTTCCTCGTGTCACCAAAAATGTACTTAACGAGTCTACTTTCTCGATGTAATATTTTCTTGATATTAAACACGTTACCTGTCGCTGCTGCTGACTTTCACAGATCTTTTTTTTGTGAAATTGTTATTTTGAGAATGTATATAATACCTCATGTTTGCTAGATGAAATATTCCGTCAGTGTTATTTGTTGCTTTCATCATCTTGCTCGCCAACTTTCCTTTTATTCCTGTCGAGTTAATTTTGATTTTCTTTTAGAATAGGTACAGCCGTAAGAGACCGTTCCATATATAATTATCATTATATATGCAAACTTTTTTCATCCTCGTTCGTTGTCATAAAAAACTAGTAAGTTTTCATGTACTTTACTACCATTTCATTTCACTGCGTCGCTTCGTTGCTGATTTGATCACACCTTGAGGCGTCAACTTACGTATACTAGTGTATGGAGTATATGGATACGATAAATATTCGAGAATGTTATTTTTTGAGATGTTAGTTGAATGGCAACAATAATATGTGTGGTAAAACTTTATTGTTTTTTGTTGTTTTTAGTTTAATCTTCATTGTAGATACGGTTCCCCATCCTCACGGCTCATAGAATTCACTTTTTCGTTTCACGTTTTTAACAAACAGTCTTTTTCTTCAAAATCCTTGAAAAGTGTGAAGGAACCAAGGGATTTTATATACATAACAAAGAGAGTAATATTTTTGTAATGTTAAAGATTACCTTAATGCTAAAGCTACTGACAACGAGTAAGTTCATACAAACATAGTTTGTAGGTTTTATATTCTTTATTGTGTCTCTAGAGATGGTGTTTGGAACAAGTCTCAATGCAGAAAAGGCCAAAGAATGTCTTCATTTTAGAACGAGCTTACTGTCAAAAGTCAGAAAATGCCAGTTGCTCTCTTTACCACTGCTACTCTTCTTGCCTAAAACTGTTTTTTATCCTCAATATGTGAGTGACACTAAGTCATTGGAAATCATCAAATTTGGCGTTTCTCCATTAACATTCCTTACAAATATGGTGTGTTGTTCAAACTTAAACATATTTACGAAAACGTGAGATACTCCGTTGATGTATGAATAGATGCATGAAATTTTGTTCCTCCACATTGGTAGATATATGATGTATATTATATTTATTGTATCTTGTTTTGGGAACTTTAAAAATATTTAATTTCTTATTTTTTACAAATATTTTATGACTGGTACAGAAAATGGCTACAATATTGTACAATTGAATATTTAAATGACCTTGAAATGATTAGGCTAACATGCAATATTTCTTTACCAAACATAGATGTTTGAATAGATACAATTTATCAATATCGGCTATCATAGTATAACATTCTATTCCACCCTAAAAACTGAATCATAGTTTGGTATTGTCAGTATTGTTGCGAGTACAAAGTGGAATGTTACAATAATGGAAACAAGGAAAGGGAATTTGAAGGAAGTAAATTTTCTCCTCTTTCTTTTAGTTAAACTGGTTTTTTATTTTACTTTTTATTTCCAAGATGCGTATAGAGCGAGCGAGCGAGAGAGAGAGAGTGAAAGAGACGTGTATTATGAGTTGACTGACTAAATAAAGATGATGATAACATGCAGTCAGCCAGTCACTAACGAAAAGTGAAGCCTTTTAACTTTTCTTTTCTACGAGCGAAATAAAAAAGAACGACATAAGCTACTCAAATGATATACCTATCTATACTTATATCTCCAATATATATGCTTTTATACAGAACACTTACTAAATATAGTGTATTTTTTCTCTTTTTCTTCAACGTTATTATTATTATTATTATATGCATCATCACCATCATCATTTTGGTGGCATCATGGTATAGGAGCATGGTCTACTGGTGTGTGTATGTATGTGTGTACGCGGAGGTAAAAACGAAATAAAGGAGAACGAAACCGTAGGGGAAGAAAAGTTGATAAAAAGGAGACGTTGAAAAATTGGATGACTTTGGCTGTTTCCTTTACATTTTTTGCTTCACTTTTATCCACCTCCACGAATGATGCTGCAAGCTAGATTTTTTGGAGGTTTTTATATACGTATTATTATTATATGCCGTGTCGAACTGTTCAGGAGAAAAGTTTTTTCTTCTTCTTTTCTTCTTCTTGGTTAGGGAGGGATGCTCAAATAATAATGCCCCTTCGTTTTTACCCAATACTACCTACTTTACTTTGGCGTGTTATGTATGGCTGCTTGCTTGACTTTGACTTGCTGTCATGTTTGTGTGTATAGAAAGAGCGAATGAAAGAAGTCTTGTAATAATGGTTCGTGATGGCCTGGTTGTATAGTTTCTTGATACCACATTGCTACAACCTTACACAACACATACATATAGTACACTGTGGAGGTACACCACTTTCTTCCTTTCCTTTTCACTTGCTTCCACTGACAATAATAATACATCTCTCTCTCAAGGAAATCGACAACGGTGACATTGTAGATACCTTTCTTCTAGTGTGTCGTGCTGACTGACTGAAAACTGGGGTTGAGTGAAAGGAAAAAAATGTATATATAAAAGTATTTGTATGTGTGGAGAAGTGAGAAGAGTGAGTCGATACTGCTGTGTACAAGCAACTCTTTTTTTGGTTGGATGGAAATAATGTGATTGAACTTTTTCTATGACAAGAAACGAGCGAGCGAGCGAAGCAAGCATGGAATACTGAACAGAAGTGAAATGACACACTGAGGAACTCATTAAAGAAAGGGATTAAAGTTCAGACTTTTTCCAACCGTATAATATACCAACTCACCATCATCACTAACCTTACAAATATATCCTTCTTGTGTGTCTGCGTACACACTGCAATGGCATCTTCTTGTTTTCCCTGTATCTAATCGACAAACGTTACCGACATCATCATGATCGTGATGATCGCCGTTATCATCATCAAGAGTGTAATATTTTCATAACACCCCCTCTCACCCACCTATACCTACACGCGACTATATATTTCATAGTAGAACACGTAGGTAGGTAGGCACAAGCTGAAGTAAGTATAGTAGTGCAGTAGCAGCAAGGGTTATTGGAAACTTAGGTAGAATTTAGTTGGGAGATTACAGGGTAAGCATTACTATATGTCATTATACAGTTTTTGGTTGAGTTGGTTTACCAAGCAGAAAGAAGAGTGGTGGAGACAGGTATATGTGAATGCGCATAATATTGTACGCTGCTGTAGAGCTGGTTTACCAATTAAATAGTTCTTTCAGGTCAACATCATACCATGATATCACTGATGCGGCGTTGTCTGATGGAGCGTGCTTTCAATACAGTTGAGTGCATGAATGAGATTTCATTTTTCATACTGGCATAGCTTACAGAAAGCATGCCAAATCATAAGATAGGCACAGACATACACGCATACCCACCAGAGAGAAGGAAAGAAAAGCAAAGATTTACTTATCATTAAAAATAAAATGTTTGTATTCGTGTGGAAAAGTGTTTTCCTTGGGATTACGATAAGAATCTCTAACGGTTGCGTCTTCTTTACAAAATGGGATATATGGCAATGATGGTGATGATGATAACGAAACTTTATTATAGTAACATTCCTCTTAAATAAGTAGGAAGTATAAATATAGCTACCCCATATAGTGGAGTCCAGACACGAAAACACGACAGGAGGATGCATGGCGTCGTCAAAAATGACTAGTTTCTTCACTTCACTCCTCCAGGACGGTTCAGTTAATTTCGTTTTTCACGTTTAGACGAGAATCATAATATATATTGGAGTTGGCAATAACTGTGGCAAGTTTTTGTCAGTTCATTATTTTCCGAACGTACATATTTTTGAATGATAACTCTGCTGGTGCCTGAAAGGCCGAAAAAGCATTGTTGTAGTGACACGTATTCAAACAGCCATCCAGTCCCTTCTGTTATATTACGTGTACAACCAGGAAATAAGGAGAAGAATAAAGAAGTGAGGAGAACTTCTTCCGAAATGTATTTCAAAAACGACCTTGTGTGTTTATGTAGCGTAAGAAATGTGGATGAGTTGAACAAGAAGCAGGCAGACTGAAACAAACTGTTACTGCTGCCATTTTTGCCTACTGCTGTTATATGTTGGCTGGCTAGAACATATATATCTAGGTCGTTTCCTTTCTCTTATAAAGATTCCCATATAAAATGCAGCTCTCATCTCTCGCTCGCACATTTTATTCATTGCATGCACCAAAAGTATCCATCTCTTTCATCTCTTATATTTATGTAGGTACACTGTAAGTATCCAGCAGATGGAAGAGAATTAGAAAAAGGCAAAAAAGTGTCGTCCTTGAATAAAAGAAATAAGGAAAGGAAAGTTTAAGCAGTTTTATGTTGCTGCTGCACACACACGCGCTCATACCAAAGCATAATAATGTATATGAATAACATAGTACACATACCATGAAGATGATGGCATGCAACCATGTTGTAAACTATGTGTTGCATGATGAGGTGGATACAATATATACATACATAAATAAATGCATTAAAATTCTTACGCTTTTATACATAAATATATCTACTTAGGTATGAGTAGCATGCAGGAGGCTATCATTTTGGCACCAGTGCCGGCAATTTTCTTCATCTCAGCAGCTTTCATCCACCACCACCATTGCATGATGTTGGAAGTATCAGCATTGGGTAAAAGTGATCGTGATGATGATTGTAAGTGTGTATGCATGTAAGTAAAACAGAATATTTTTGGCGTGAAAAAAGAGATTGAGAATCTAGCATTGTGAAACTCTTAAGCACAGCAAATGCTTACTGGCTGCTGTTGCTGCATAGAGAGTAGATAGAGAAGAGCAAGGGAGAACTGGATGAAAGAGAGAAAAAATGAAAAGTACACATGCACAGTAAGTAGTGAGTGTGCATATACACATTAAATTGTATATGAATATATACATCCTTTTGTAGTGAAAACAGGGAAGGAAGAGCATTTTTCCTGTGGATTCTCCAGGAAGAAAGAAGAGAGAGAGAATAAGAGTTGGTAGTAGCAGTAAAGAGGAAGGGGCGGGTGACTGGAATTAGGGGTCTGTGTACGTGAAAATGATGAGGACAGAAAGTTTCTTGTGCAATATAAGCTCATGGACGTAATATCACTGAACTATATATTACATTATAAAGTAAAAGTGTACTCTGGGCTCTCTGTGCATATTATGTATATGAAGTTTTGCTCATTTATATCTATATTCATTCGTTTGTGATATCAGTCCAAAACATATTCAACATCATCACTGTACACACCACACACACTCCTACTACCTATGTACGCTATGCCATTCCAACGAAATTCTCGGCAGTAAAGAGAATGAGAGAGAGAATTTCACATTCACCCTTGAGGAATTCTCTTTCTGTCATTGTGTACACAGAAGTATGGTAACATATTTATAGAAAAAATATTTCTCTCTCCCTTGTCCCCCTTTTCAAAGTTTCATGGAGGGGTGGGTTGAGATGATATGATGATGGTATGGGTGCCAGACAATGAGTTAAAATATTATGCAACTTTTTCTTTATTTCCAACTACCTTTCCTCCTCCGTAAACAGTGAGGTGCAGAGTAATGTGAAATGGAAAATGAGGGTGCAGGAAACATGGCAGTGTGATACGACAGCTTCAACTTGGCATCATCCCGAGGCTGGCTTGATTCGTTGTCTGGATGAAAACATTGCCTGCTTCATTTTGTGTAACTAGAGAAGTTTTAGATCGATACTCGCTGGCACTAACTTGTTCCCTTGTCTTTTTGCTGCTTCTCTGTTGCTTGTACATCAAGTGCTTAGAAACACTCATTCAAACAAGCAACCAATCTGCACACGTTCGAGTTCCAAAAGAAGCTAAAAAAATCTGACTTTCAACAAAAACCAAAAAAAGTTAACTTTATAGGTAGTTATCTTCACGGCAGCAGGTAGAATATACAAATCATGAATCAGCACATATATATTATCCCAATATTATAAAGTATCAAATAAATTCAGTTATTCTTCTTCATCTTTAGAGAAATTCAAAAAGTGCGGTTGTGTCGGAAATATGTTTTATGCACTGCTTTTCTGAAATATTTACATTTCTGTTCTGGTGCGAAATTGTCATTTTTCCAAACAACGTTTCATCATTATTTTTTACGACAAATTTTCCTATTCTTTATCAACATCATTAGTAAAACTTTTCCAAACTACTTAAAACAAGCGTGTATACATACATAAATACGATGTGTATGATAAGTTGGCGGAGACAAGGCAGTATAGTGAATATCATTATTATGGAAGAAAATACCTTTTGTTTAAATTAACTAGAATCACGTCCCCGTTAGTCTTCAACTCAGGTGCGCACATATTTTCTGCACTGTCTCACGCGAACGTGTACTATTTTACTGTGTCCATATATTTAAAACTTGTTAAAACTTTGCACATTCATTTTCTCGGAATTTCTATTGAAAAAGTTGGGACGTGTGCATTTATGTAGTTGTGTGTATGTGTGTGCACACTTGAACGTGAATATGAAGATGAGTTATACTTTTCTTCCTATTATACTCTTTGTTTGAATTTTCACTCTTTACATATCCGGTTTCTCTTGACTTTTCTCTTTACAGCCATAATCATAATGATATTCAGTGACTGTATGTATACATTATATAAAGTTGGCTAACAACTTTCAAAACTTGCTGTAGTAAAGACATCATTACAATGAAAATGTAAAACTCTACTACTGTATTTTGTACTTTCACGGATAAGCCTGGAAATGAAGTCTTTTTATGCTTCGGACAAATTTTCCCATCTTATTGTTCGTTTTCTCAGATTGTGAGATATTCTCATAACGCCCCAAGCCATAATCTGGTAACACCAATTAATGTCGTGGAATTAGGTGGATCACTAATTGTAATAACGAAATACTCTAAAATTAGCTTTTAATGAAGCATTTGGTTACTGGTGAGGAATTGAATTGCAAAAATTTGGTTATCAAAAATGAAAATAAATAGTCATAAAAACTGGGGGTGGTAAAGATATGTATTGATTGCCGGTAATGAAACGAAATATTTACACGAAGGTATATTACATACGTATAGGTTTGATCACCAGCTTCAAACAAGTTTCTGAAGCAGCAGAGAAATTTGAGCCAGCTTCTCATTAAAACTTTACAGCAACAGCACAAGTGCAAGAGAACGTGTCCTTATTCAGGTGCAAAAAAAGGTAAAATGCCTACAGATTCACTCACTTGTATTTCAGATCTTTTCTTTCCATCCAAATGCTTTCAATGTATGGAGGTGTCTCAAAAATAAATTCTCTCTCAAGTAATTATAGGGTGTGAAGAAATACGTTGTATTTATACTAATAGTAAGTAGTGCTGTAGTATTGCTGACTGGAATGACAAAACGAAAAATAATAAAACTCTGAGATGATGATCAATGGTTGACGCTCTGATAAAGATGAAAAGCAAGATCGATTTTATTTTGAATAATATTCGTACTTCCGTGATGCATGTCGATGTCATTCGTTATGTCGTGTGTACGATACCATACGTGCATCCTACTTACATCAACCTCCATTCGTTCGTCTCTTCTTCACAGGAGACTTTTCAAAAGCAAAAGCTGTGGAGAACCAAAGTGTATATGTATGTATAATAATATAATATAAAAGTATAAGTAACGACATGGAACGAACTAAAAGTATAAATGCTATCTATATGTGTATAAGAAGCATGCACACAATACAGAATAGTGAAAACCCGTTCTTTTGAAGTGAAAAAGGGATCTCCTAGGGTTTCCCAATCCCCTTTTACATTATATTATTGTATTGGCCAAAAAGTTTGATCCGTCTTTTCTGTTCGCTTTCGCCTCCGTGCTTGTTTCGTCGTTGTTGTGTTGTTCTTGTTCTCTCTTTTTTTCCTTTTTTTCCAAAATCCAACATCCATCTCTTCCAACACAACAAAAAACCAACTTTGCAATATATTTTATTCCTATATAATACATTACTACTAGGTTATTGTTGTTGTTAGTCAGTTCTTCTCTGTTGTGCTGTGTGCCACACGATGATGTGGAGATGATCAAGCAAAGGAAACCACTTTTTCCCCTCCAGTCTCTAGTCACACTGCTGATCTGGGATGGCTCTTTTTACTTATTCACCGTGTATTATAGTGTATACACTCATCTATTTTTACTCTTCATTTTGTCGTTCATCCGCGTTTCCTCTTCATTCCCTTTCAGGCTCTTTCTCTTTTCTGTGGTTTTCTCTCACTCGCGCTCTCTCTCTTATTCCTCTCTCTAACAAGCAGCAGCATCCAGGGTTCTGCATTGAACAACAAAATCCTAAGACGTGTGTGTATTTACTTGTACAATAGGAAAGTGGTACAAAAACATGTACGTATGCATGTACGTGCACACATAATACTTAAATAGTACATGGCTCACCCCAGGGCATCGGCAAATTGGACTTGGACGATGAATTTGCAGGCAGGGAAGCTACATGTATGTATATGTAATGCTGCTGCTGCTGTTGATGCTGACTGAACCTAAATTTTCTGGTTGGTAACGCATCCTATCGTAACTATGCTCTTGTGTCGTTTTTTCTGTCTTGTTGTTCTTTGGGAAGAAAGAAGCTTAAGTGAGGAGTTTAGGACTTGTGTGTATTTATGCATGTAAGTACCTAATGTGCACACAAGTACAAACATACATGATTACGGTACACATATAATGTAGTATAGCGTGGTGAATGTATGTATGTGTGCATGTACAGCGGGTGTTCAATAATGATATATCCTTCATCTCATTTAAAAAGCATGTTCCCTCATTCTTTTCCAGCTTATTGGACTCTTGTTACATTCGTATAAAATTACATGCAAAAACAGCTTATATTACAAGTACAATCATAACGTAGACGTAGACTGATTTTTTGTACTCTCTCCCTCTCTTCCCAGTGTGGCATGCATCTAACTAACAGCGCTGTGCGTGAAAGTGATAGAGGGAAAATAGGAAAAGGAAAGTAGGTATAAAATATAAAAAAAGTTTTATGTAACGTGTTCTGTCGTGTGATCACTCGTTCGAATAATCCTTTGAAGTTTTTTTCCTCCTTGCTCTATACTGCTGACTACATGGTCCGTATTCTCAAACATACTAATTGTGTGAGAGCTGCTATGTACGACGACTAAGATGACTTGCACAGCATTTAATTTAAGCTTTTATACTAAACTAAAGTGGAATTAGTTGTAGCACACGTACAGCTGCTACTGATGAGAGTAAAGGTCCACTTGAAATGATACCAGGATGGGTAAAAGGGCACTTTGTGAAGTCAACTTAAAACGCAATAACAGTTTCCTTCAAAATGGTGTTGTATCAGGTACTTTATATTTATGTAGCTGAGAGAGATGCTTTTCACATCATAACACTAAATATACGCCACCGAGCAACATTCTAGCCACCAGTTTTTCGTATACTATGTACCCTTTCATCATGTCTGTGATGTACAAAGTATTTCGCTTTTATTTCCTTAAGAATGGCCCAGTTTCACACAAAAATATAGCTTTAACAGAGGTGACTACTAGGTCCATTTATTAACATGTTCCTTGCGGCCTCTGTATATGTGTGGGTACCTGCACGTGCAGTTACAGTTAAGAAGTAATTTTGTACTGCAGACAATGAGCATCGTGTACATCGAGTAATTCCAGTAACAACGCTATACCCAAAGTTTGCAGAGTTGTACCAGTAAACCAATCAACGAAAGGTTTGGTTTGGTTGATTCCTTGAGTAATCTTCAAAGACCCCCACTTCTTTCTCCCCTGTAATATCATTTCCTTCGTCGAGAGGAAGATATCTTTTAATTTACTTCTCCTTATTCTCCACTCATTTTATTTATTTCCAATTTCTTTGAAGCTTACAACTTACAAAGGTAAAGAAACATGGAGTTAATATTAAATGCCTACATGTGTATTTTTTCAAAATTGGCTCTACAATGAAAATACAAATGTAAAAAAGGAAGAAATGGGACATAGACTGACAGAGCCACACAACTGACAATTCCCTACTTATTTTACTCAAATTGTATGGTTTCCGGACTATATTCATATATAGTCGTCGCTCGTTTTTCATAATAAATTGTTCTCCTTCCTTCTTATATTTCACAATTTTCCTTTTTTTATCTCGACATAAAACTGACAAATAAATTGAAGGAACACTCCAGTGTGTAGTAACAGTTTGTGTGTGTAGCAATGTTTAAGTACACAGGAGGAAATAGAGCGTGTATATTTGCAGAACGATACAATATATTAAATATACTTTTTGTTTGTACATTTTCTAGCTTTCACTCAACTATATATATAGCGATATATTAGTGTTGCTTGCTCCTTCCTCTCTCTCTCTTCTTACTGTTTACTTTGTATACGAACAATTCTTACCAATTTCCGCTTACTTCATCTCATCTCATTCCTTGTATACACTGAGTACTACAATATAGTAAGTAGTGGAGCTGCTGCAGTTGTTGTAGTGGTAAAAAGAAGCACGACTACTTTAGCTCCAAGCTGTCTCGAGGAATGATCTCATGGTGTACTGACTGATGATGATGATCGTGTGGCATGGCCACTCTTCTGGTTATACATACTTGAATGCCTTTATATACCACATCACCACACACATGGTCGACTATTTCTATCAACAACAAGGCAAAAGAATGGTGATGGTAACAACCACCACCACAACGAGAGATGGCTTACGGTGAGTTGATTACAAAAAAAGTATAGAAAGAAAAGAGGGAATCTAGAAGCACGGAAAAAGTGGTTACTCGCAGTTCACAAAAAATGTGGCTACCTTAAACAATCCCTATAAATACGCCACACCTACACCAAAATTATATGCTTTTACTACCGTCCCTCTTAAGTTGGGTTAGTGGAAATAGTATAGATATTGCTATTATTATAGAGAACATATATGTGTCTAGTGTGTAGTTTTTTAACCCTACTACGTACACAAAATGTAATATGCACGTCCTTTCGTTTGACTTATCTTTCATCCTTTTCTACCCAATAAACTTGGGGTTCTCCAACAGCAGCAGTGTGTTCCGTATGAATATAATATGTAAGCTAAACAATGGCTAACAACCCGTCGCATTCTCTGGATACGGTATTGTTTTGTTTGTACAGCAGTTCAGTTTTAGTTTTCAGTTTTCTTCTTGATGACTCGATGGAGGTGGTACACGGTTTTCTTGAAGAAGAAAATATAATGTAAGCTGTAAGGAGACTTGCCTGTTTTTTTCCTCTTTCGTGAATTCTACCTCTAGCTAGCTCTGGTCTACATCCCATTAATCTTTGCCATTCTACAATACACACGGGAAGTTTGAGGTTTTTTGTTAGGCAAACTATTACAGTGGAAGTGGACTAGGCAAGTATCGAAACGAGCAAGGCACATGAATCATAGAACGATCCAATCTTTCGTTTCTTGTGGCACTTCATAAAGCTATATATATGATTTAAGTACTTTGCGGATAATGGCGTACAGTATAGTATATCTGAGTAAAAAAATATGAGAGACAGACTATATAGAAACATCACATTCACTTGAAAGAATAATGCCCTATTTTTATGCTTAAGGAAACATAATAAAAAGGCACACAGCACACATACTACAAAGTTGTAAGTGTTTTCCTCTTTCTACCGCTCCTTCCTTTCAAAGAATTGAATGCGTGCTTAAAGGGTACAACTAGATATGTAATAAGGAAGCGCATGTAACATTGGAATAAAATGAATGTTCAAAGTTTAGCAGAGTATATTCTGTTCATGTGCATACAAACGTTCAACCAACACTTATTTCTTGAATCATTTAATAATGCGTCTAGTACCAGAACATATAGGGACGCTTGTGAGTCTTGTTGTAGGTCTTTTCAAGTATAGAAAGTTTTTCTCTCTTAAAGTAGTGGTCTGCGGCATTTACCTATTCTGGAAGGTATAGTAAAAAATATATAGGCACACAAAAGCAGAGGAAACATTTTGTTGTTTTTCAATGTAAAACTTGTCTAACTACCGCAGCAGCAGTGACGGAGAGCGTGAGATGAAATGCCTGTCTAACTGTTTAAAATTCTGGTCTCTTTATCTTAATTTGAGCAGAACCTTTCTGTTTACTTCCCATCACATCATACATATAATAATGATGAACGAAACTCAAGTTCCATGATGTGCATAACAGTGACATACGTTTTGTAGTGGATGCCGATGCTCTCTAAAAACCATCATCATCAAGTATATCATTATCATTACTCTCCACCGTGTTTCCTATTTTGCTTCCTCCATACTATCTGACGTAATCAGTGATGCATCACTAAATTTTGTATTTACATTGTTTTTCTCTTTGTGTGCGTAGAACCATTGTAACTTGTTCAGCATTGCCAAATTGCCGGCATTCATTTTAAAACTTCAGAGAAGGTAGGTACACTTGACATGAATGGTATGAATCTTTGCATACCCACACTATATCCTTTTCTTTCCTTCAGAACAATAATAAAAATAAATGGAAATAAACATTCCTGTCAGTCGGTCAGATGAGAGAAAGCTCAACCTAACTAAACCAGAAAACTGAAATTAAATTAAGCGTGGGAAATCATTCAGGCATGGGGACTATACTCTGCTGCATCATTCTCTGAGCAGCGATCGAGAAAGAAAATTTTGATGCTTCGTGTGTTATATCATCCTGCAGAAAATAATGATGATGATGTGGTTGTTTAGGTAAAGCTTTCACTTTTGGGATTTGTGAGTCGACGATATAAATGAGTGGTTAACCTTTATCCTATAACCCGTTTTTGTAACAATCTAGAAATCGAGATAATAATAGTGTTGAATACTATATATTATGCTTCAATAACAGTGGAAAGTGAAATATCCATACATACGAATGCATATATATTTTTGCTGGACCGAGGTCTCATTAGCCACTTCATGAAATAAATGCTATAACCGAGGAAGGATATTATGGTTCTACAATCCCCTATACATATATACTTGGTTATTTTGTGAGAAAATATCCTTCATTAAAATTCGCTAACTGTCACAAAAAATTCAAAAGCATACAACTTTTCTGAGTTCATAAAATCTACAGATCATGTTGGTCGTGAAATAGGTAAATGCTTTTGTCAGTCCCATGTGTCAAATTTACCACTACACTTTATAATAATGCAACAGACAACTTAATTTGATATCTGTAAAATACAATAGCGATATTTGTAAGCATATCATGTGTGCATATAATATGCTTCTTGAAAATTCATTGTATAGTCACGTTACGGGCGCAACTTTTTTTTTATGATTTTGATGTTTTAGTGGTGTTATACCTAAAAGATGGGATCGGCGCTTTGCAAAATGGAATAGGTATTATTAATATTGACAGCAGACCCTTTCCTCAATATGTATGAAAGTTGAAGCTATGCCAACATAAGTAAGCATCCGGTTGGGTTTGACGTGATCAGATTATTCTTCTCCTTTGATAATCAAAAGTTTAAATTAAATTTCAAAGGAAGAATACTCGGAAGTTTGACAGGACGTGGGTAGTGCAAAAATATTTGTAATAAAATATTACCGGTTGCCATTGGAATTAATTAAACATTACGCTAATTTTATATAGCTATTACATAATAATGGATAATAATTTATCTCCTCTACGGTTATTGTAGATAAATCCGGAAAGTGCCATTTTTGAAAACCCACATTTAAATCTCTATAACAAGTTATTAATAATTGCCATGAGACGTTGATGAGGGTGACTGATTGATTATACATAAATGAGATGACCGTGTCCTAAGGAACTTCCATGAACCCAATGTAATCTTACATTTTTCCTATGCAATAATGAAAAGTTACTGGCTTATCGTTCACGGCAAAGTTTTAGCAATACTGTCACCACGTCCATTTTGATAATTTGGAACGACTATTTTCGAACACGCATAATGATAACCGCATCATATAACTTTCTCCTTTCTATCACGCAATAAAGCTTCCGTAATAATTCGTCAGAATGATGGATGACGCAAGTGTCTTGATTCATAAGCTTTCCGTGGCATTCTTGTCCAACTTCAATTTTCCTTGGTGGAACGCGAAGGCAACAATAAATACTTTGACAGTAGCAATTCGTATCTATGTATATGGAAGTTGGCTCACGAGAGAAAGAACTTGTAGAAAGTGAGAATGCTTTTGTGTGTGTGCAGGAAAGAGCTATGTAATATGCATCGACGGGAGCACATACCATTTTCTGATTATCTAATGAAAAAATAGATCGCATGTCAAGAATGGATGAATAGATGGATGCGTCAGGCAGGAACGTTTCATGTAATGAGATGATAAGTTAACTATATCAGAAGAATATACACTGATGCATTGCACACAACACAATATTACTTATTCCCTTTCAATATCACATTTTAGTAGCCTCGAGCGTAAAAGATGAGTCTGTTCAATTCTGCAGGGAGATGTTCTGACTTGCTTTTATTTATTAATATCTTTCCCGTTTACTTAGATGTTTTCCCTTCTTTTACTTCACGGGTAGTTCTTCAACTATGTTCCGTTCATTTCTGCATCCAGCCAGATTCCTTTCTCTGCTACATTTCTCGATCGATCAAAGCAGTGGTAATTATAGAATTTCATTTCTGTTCATTTTATATAAGGTTATCTGGCGATGGTTATGCGACTACAACCGTACTGCAATCATACAATTTTGTTGGCGATAAATTTAAAGACTATCGATTAGTTTTGACTTCGGTGGGTTATTTATCAATCACATAACATTTATTCGTTCTACAGATGATTGAGCCAAGAAATATTATGTAAAGTCCTGCTTGACTCGGAAAACTACATGATCAGTATTTGTAATAGTACCTGGTTTATTTTAAAATAAACTTTATTAACAGGTGTGTTTAAATTTTCACCATTAAAATTATCATCTTCTTTTAATGCATCTTTATCAACTCAATAATTAGGATTTTATATGTCGATACATTGTTGATTATAATTGCTCTGTTTACAACAGAATTCATATTTTCTCGTTGTGTCCCACTGCATAATTTGTTCTGACGATATATGGTTTTCCGGTACCCTGTTATGCATACAACAACCAAAAAATGGAATGTCTGTTTAGTAATCTTCATTTTTATCGATCCTACATCTTTTCCTTTCTTTACTAACATAACTTGATATGTGACACGAAAATAAATACATAACTACAACTTCTTAATATTACAGTTACCCACCTATGTAGAAAAAACTATATACTACTGGTGCAGATGTTAAAGGCATATATTTGCCTTTTACCAGCTTCATATCTTAATGCTGCCATTCAGCATTCAAATGCCTATCTCCGTTCGTCTGTCGCTAGTTGGAAGTCTATTATTCAGTAACTTGCAATGAACCTGGTGGTGGACCGAGCGACGCATCCTTGTAGTAGGGAAGACTCACTTCTGTTTCTTTGTATTTTCCTTCGCTTTCCTCCTACTTAACCATATTAGGTATGTGCTGTAAGAGTGTTCATACCTTCAGTACTTATACCACCACCACTACTACTCTACTACTGCTTCTGTTCAACACGGTCCACTGACTTTGTTCACGATCAGAAAACTTTTCTTTTTCGTTTTATCTTTTTTCTCCATCTCTCTTTCTATCTATCTTACTTTTCGGTTTCATCTTTTTGCTTCCCTACACATCTCTTTCTGCTCCCACTTCACTCTACAATTCCATCTGTGCACAAGTTTCTCGCTCTCACTCTTTCTATCTTACTCAGTGAAGACTACAGAGAGAAAGAGAGAGAGAAAAAAGTTGATGATGAGTTGTGAACAAGAAGAGAAACGTAAGCAAAGCAATCGGGACAAGAGAAGCAACCAAGAGAAATATAGAGAGAGGCTCAATGAGATATGGAAGTTGCTTGTTGTAATGTACATAAAGGTAGAGAGTCTTCAAGAGAGATAAATAGAGAAAGAAAAACACCAAAGTGGTAAGGTAAAAATCGCCGTTTCATCTACCATATTGTCGTTTAGTTTAGTCTTGGAATTGCTAATGGTATAGTAGTCTATAATGCAGAAAAGAAACATTGGAACTTTGTCATGAGGTACTGCAGCAGCGATGCTGTGTGTGGTACTTGTTTTTTCGTCTAGCGAACAACATCAAACGTAACAGTACCTAAGGGATGTCAAATGGGAGTTTCACTGAAGATGTACGGTTATAGTGTCTCGATGAGTTTTGGGCAAAAAAGGCTCATTCCGTCCATAAAGGAAAGAGCATGCTTCAACGCTAAAGCTGTAAATGAGCCATATTTGAAGTCTTTCAAAACCATTATAGCTTTGCACGCGTAATGTTCTAAATTCCATTTAACTTTTTCTACAGGATTTAACTTTTGGAACTGTTTAAACAGGCTGATTTTTCATAGTAAAACAAGATTGCAAAATTGGGAATTTTTGTTTCTTAATTTAAATATTATGTAGAGGAGGAATAACGGATTTGAAATATAAGTTTACATCCCAAGAGAAATAATTTGATGGAGTAACCACATCATTTCAACCACTTGTGCTTACAGTAGCATAACAATGCAATAAATATATGTATGTAGGTATAATATGGTAGGATTTAAAAGGAGCATTTGTACGTATGACGAAATTTCGCTTAAAGGTTGATCGAAAGCGTTTTATGCACAATGAAAATGGCGGTGTATCCATGAATGGAAATATTCACTAAACTGTTATATACCAGGTACAATAGAAAGAAGGTAGTCGTAAAACTCTGAGCAAGCTATATACTACCGGTGTGCACACAGAAAGAGAAAACTCGTTTTCTGAAACGATTGGATCATCATCATCATTATTGTAAGCCATCATAATGGTAACGGTGGAAAATTGCTGCTTGGCAAAACATAAGAAAAGAATAAAGAAGGGGAAAAGGCACGGACGTAGAAGAAAAAAAATCAATAACCTTCTCTAACATCTTGAACAAGCCAGCAATACTGTTCCATAATAGAAAGGAATAAAATCTTACATGGATCACAGCAGCAGCATAGCATAAGGACTCTGCGAAAATAGGAAGAATTTCTTACGTGTCATATAAATGTACGGTTAGGAGTGCATTTATGGAGGGCATCATGTATTTTTTATCTGAAGGATAATGATGATGATAGCATTCTAGACTGTGATCGTCATTGCAAGAAAATAATAATAATATGATGTCTTCTATCAAACGAAAAAGTAATTTTAAAGAAATTTTACTGTTATTTTTGTTGCAATATAGTCGTGTAGCAGTCGTAGTCGTATCTTGTATAACCTTTAGACATTAAAGTGAAATGTTAAGATGACATCATGAATGGGAAAATAAACGAGCTAACTGTATACATGCAGCCTTTAAAAAGCATCTAGTTTTTCGCATTTTACGTTCTCTAAACTACCGCTTTCTAACATTAGTGTGTTTTTTTCTCCGAATCACGTCTTATTATTATGTACGATAGCCTGTTAAAATAAGGTATAATATAGTATTTCAGCATGTCCAAAAATAGTTTAGTTGTCTAAAGTTATGTACAGGACAATTACTATTGTCATTTCTCAGAAAGTTAGTGTGTTGGTTGATCATTCTTTTTAATTTCATTGGTGAACTAATACTAATGAGACCATTCGATGATACGCACTGTTGTAAGCACACAAAACAAAAATATCACGTAACTATGTTCATTCATTTTTTCCCTTTATATATTATAATAATAATAATTTGTAATGACAAACTAGAAACGTGAAAAAATCATGTTCACGCGTAGTGATGCGAACTTTTGTACTTTATTCCAAAGCAAAAAAATAATGGTCGGGATTCTGTAGAAATTTATGCTACGTTTACGACAAGATCAAAAGACAAGTTGTGTGATTGTGTGTATGTGTGGTTGGTTGGAAGATGAAATACATAATATTCGTTTTTATAGATGTTCAGTATTGCTCAGTAGTAAAGCAGGTCAACAAAAAAATTTAAAGGCACTTCAACTTTTTTTGAGCAGCGTAGTGAAACTGGAAGACAACGACCGTTCTAGTGATTTTAAGTGTGTGTGTGTATGTGCAAAGTAGACAAAGACACGTCCATTACATGCACATCCTCGTAGACAACACGTCACCCTATCCATCCGTCCCTGAAAAGCATCAAACACGTCCAAGCATGATACAATTTTTCTCTTTATATATCGTTCTTCTTTTCTCTCGCTAGTGGTATCGTGTGTGGTGTGGCGTGGTGTGTGTAAAGAGCATTGACTCGCTTAAAATGTCCTTCAAACGGTGAACGTAACGAGATGATATATTACTTTTTCGAGATGAAATCCTTGTTGTGTATATACAGACACACACTACTACACACGCAGCAGTTAGGAGAGTTAAAGAATAAAGTACAAAAAGTACAATGAAATGTATTGCTCTCGTTTTTTATAAATTTTTCCCTTCTCTCTCTCTCTCTCGCTCTCTCTTGCTATCCGTAATAATGTGTTTCTACGTGCGAGGAAGCAAAGCAACAGCCGGCAGCAGCAGTGATAGTAAAATGGTAACATGATGGTAAGATGCAGCCGTGGTGATGGCAGTGGTGTATGGTGACGGTGGTGGTGGCTGCTGCTCTAGCTGTATGGACTAGTTTGAGCAAAGGAGAGAGTGAGAGATATGGAAAGGTTGATATGTGTGTTGGAGGAGCTCCACCTTCCCATACCTTTTGGGGTCTGTCTGGCTTTCAGAGAAGAGAACACCCAATGGAGGGAACTCCGCCTTTAGTCTTGAGCACCTGCTGGTCCATCAAATTTGCACTTGTGTGCACTCTTCCTCTCTCTCTCTCTTTCTATTTCCCTTTATACCTACCTACCTTTCTCTACAACCTATTTCACATTATAATGTTCATATCATAATACCTACTTCCATATTATATTGCATGAGCTTCACAAAGGCACTCTTTAGGTACATACATTTCAAGTATTACATCTTTCTTAACATGTGTGTGTGTCCATTATGTAAACGGATTTATTCTCAGCCTTCATGCACGGTATAGATAGCTTTGCTTTCCTTTTTTGGTTTCTTTATGGCTTTTTGTATCATTTTGAATACTTCATCATAACATTACCTTTTTCTTTGGTTTTATAAATATCAACCTTCCCCGTGCATGCACGACTTAGAGATGTTAGAGTTCAGCATACCTTATTCCCTCTACACAAATATATACATATATGCTATTTGAGAGATGGAAGACAGATAGGTCGTGAGATGGATGGATGGATGATTGCAGCATTTTCTCTTTTCCTCCCTCTGCGTCTTATTCTCTTTTCTTCCTCTTTCCTGGAAGAAGCAGTTACATTTATTTGACTTGGAGTTGTGTGACTGAAAGAGTGAGTTGAGCTTATATTTACAATTTCATCATCTGTCTGTTATATATTCAGGCTCTCTCCCTCTCTTGTTGTACTTCTCTTTTCAGAAAGAGACTCTTTATACGGATACCTTATGAAATATAGTACTTTTGTTAATGCTACTGCTACTACTACTGATGTTTGTATTGCTGTCTGTCTGCAACAGTCATTGCCATTTTGTGAAAGTGGGAGCAATATTCTATGCTTTACACTTTCTATATATTATTATTATTATGTAGTTTTGTATTTATTTTTCGGTGTTGTTATGCTTAGCTTACTTACCACCACACCAATACTAACAATGCTCCTTTCCTTATGTGTCATGTTGGATTTGCACTTCAACCTTTCACTCACTCAAAAGAAAAAAGGAATGGGAGAAAAGAGACGAGGGAAGCAAAGAAAAAAGGGGAAACTTTTGTGCTGGATATATTCACTTCTTATGTATTACAAGTGCACTATATACAGAGTATATATTTCGGCACGTTATGAAGCCTACTTTCAGCTTTCCTTCTTCTACTCCAGGAAACAGTTCACTTTCTTTCTATTTATTTTCGCCTTTATCGTGTATTGCTTCTAGCAAGCAAGTTAAAGTATTTTGCCCGCATATCCTTGTCTGATTTGCAAGTTCCCAATATACTCTTCTATTTCTGCGTATATAATCCAACATCAATCTGACTGAGGATGAAGTAGATCAACAAGAAAGCAAGTTGAAGGGCCACTGCTCCTGACAGTTGGACAAAAGCCGGTCTAAAAGTATCGACGCTCCTTTATCAATACCCCGTTTTCATGGCTAGCATTCTTTTCACAGGGTACATATATGTGAGGCACTCTTACCTTTTTCAACACCATTTCCTCTAGTTGCAAAAGTGTCGTGTTGGAGAAAGAGGACTTGAAGGAAAAGCAATCAACTGGCGGATGTCATCTTTTTAAAATCCAAATCCAGTACACCTAACATAACAGTTTAGATGATATCATGTAATATAAGTAGTACCTATATGATGAGTGGGTGGTTGTACATAGGTATAAATTTATATTTAAAAAGCTAAATACTTGATCCAGCACTTTCGCACTCAACCCTTTCAACAATCTATGTAACAGAGTAAAGAAGGAAAGCAGTAGAAAAAAAGTCAACTGTTGTGATGTGAATGCACTCTTTTTATTCATACAAAATAATTATGATCTTGGATTGGATTTCTGTTGTATATTCTACAATAAAATAAGTTTATAAAGCAAATGTACATAATGACATAAAGCTTTCTGTGGAAATTGCGCAAGCGTTTAATAGGACGGATAATTATATTATATAATCCATTCGCTAACAATGTTATACTGTATCGTAAATTTTATTGATCTATCTTATAAATCAAAGAATCTCTCAAATAATAAGTACATACGCTCTACCTTTAATACAATACACACATGAATATGTTTCTGGATTACTTTCGACAATGTACTTCATCATTACGTGTATTAATTTGTGTTTGTGTGATAGTATTTATAGAAAAGTACTTTCCCAAACAATACCATTACTACAAAAAAAAGAATGTACTAGTGTTCCAGTACCGTTGCTACAACTTTTCAATTAGAACATTCGAAAAATTAGTGAGCTTAATGAACTTACTAATCCTCTTGATGAAAACATGAAACAATTAAAATTTTCATGAAAGCACTCAACATCACAAGCAGGGTACACAACACCAACAATGACAACAACTCATTACTCAGATACCTTATATGTCCTCTTTTTATTGTAGATATCTCATTACTACCGTCTCTTCCTTTAATATCTCACTACTACCGCTCTAAAACTAGCAAATGTGCCTACTTATATGGTTTGGAAATATTATTGTGTATCATTCATAAAGCTCTTCTCTTTTGTAAAGTATTTATTGAAGTGCGCTTATTCCCTCTCGTGGAGTCTCTCACTTTGGCAGTTCCAGTTACAAACAATAAAGGCCTTGATAATCCATTTCATTTGTGCTCCGTCATCCTTCTTCTTCTCTTCGAAATCATCGGCAACAACAACGTTGTTGTTAAAAGCTATTATCGCTGAGTATAATGCTATTATATACACTTTTCATCCTTCATCCGTTGGCATAATTGCACAAGCTTGCTGAATGACATTGAAATGAAGTGGCTTATTTTACTAGATCATTTCTGAGAAGAGTAAAGCTGGATAGACAGTAGACGTATACATCCACGTCTCAAAAGACCCTTTACCCATCATCATCGACAAAACTGCTCTATATTAAAATTGCCATGCAGCTATTCCTGTTGTACATTATATTCCACTTTTGTCTCAGTCTCACTCGAAAAAGGATTACTTTTGACACAGGACCTGTTTGTAGGGGCGAGTCAGTGTATTTGAGTAAGTGACTGGGAGGAATTTAGGTGGTGATCACATTGGAGCAAAATGTGTGCATATGAATGCAATCAAAATATTATTCGTCACACCATCATCATTATCGTGGCTGCCAACAGCACGTCTATACACTATAATCTTTACTTCAAACTGCCTGGCGATGTCATGTCAAAAGTATTTTGTATTGTATTTGTATAGTTGTAAATTCCCAATAATATAAAATCGCAAAGTTTAATAGTAAGCTCTCATGTGAATGCGGAGACATAACGAATGGCATCATCCCAGCACTAGCCGCATTTGTTGCTTTTGCTTTACACATTCTCAGTGAAGAACCTCAAACGTCAAAAGCATTAATCATTAACGCACACACTACAAGCAGTAGTTGTGTCTGTATTCTCCAGTGTTCATTTACTGCAAAAGTGGCAGTAGTGATGTGGTGTGGCACGAAATGTACCCGTCTTTCATTCTTGCTCACTTGTGATGATGTCGACTTGAAATTGGTTGGAATTAGAATAGTGTTGTACATTGGTGGTAAGTATAGCGTCAAATGAAATTCATAGAGGGAAATGTATGTACGTTTGGAATAATAATGTGAAATATCGGCTTTTATTTATTGTTCACTCAGAGAAAAGTAAATTTAAGTAAGTGTACATCTGACTGTCTCTGTATTACTCCATTTGTAGTTTGTTAACGCCAGAGTGTTACCACCAATCAGTTGAGCTTTTGGTGACATACGCTCCTTTCGGGAGTTGAGGAGTGATGGTGGAGGTGGTAGCATATGGCATTAAGCTGAGAAATGTCTAATTGCCTTTTCTCTCTCTCGTTTCTCTGTGAGTTTCCTTTCTATCTGTCTATCCATTTCACTCTCTGAGTATTTCCTTTCCCACATATGAGGGTAATCTAACCGTCTCAAAGAAAACGGATGCATTGCGTTATACCTATTTATTTGATCTTATAAAACGTGAAAGATGATGGTGATCTCAAATAATGATCCAATGAGAATTGCAAGAAGTCAGAGGGTATTTCAAAAGCAAAGTCTAACCACAAAAAGTCGCACACGGACAGGGTTCGGAGGAGACAGAAAGAGGCTGTCGTCTTCTTTCTTTCCAAGAGTTTGTGTACGTATCACATGAAGCGTGAATCCCGGCACAAAAGGGACATTGTTATGCGAGAGAAACGATACTGAGAGGAAAAAGGGAGGAAAAGCTATATAACTACAACTACATAGGTGTACACAATGTTGGAATAAACACGCATGCATTCCTGGGTCATAGTCATAAGTAGAAGAGCCGCTGGTGACTTGTTATTTGTACAGTATTCATCAATTTGAGTAATATTGGGACCTTGGGTCCTCTAACCCTTTTACTATTCCAACAGAGCACAATTACGACAATGGGGAGAAAATAATGGAAAGCAAGCCATCACATCGCGCTGCACCCCCATTACATCCAACTTATCAAAAAAGCAGAGGAGAGTTTCTTTAAATGGAGGTTTGTGTACCTGCTTCTAATGTTGTACTTTGTGTATGGAACGCCTAAATGTTTACGTTTTCATTCCAGATACATATACTCAATGTTGTTTACGTTGCCGCTGCTGTGCTTAAAGAAAATACAGGTGTTTTTATATGGTACCTGAATTTAGTACGAATAATAATATAAGATGCACAAGAGTTTATAAAATCTAATGATACATTGTGTCTGGATAGGCCACGGCATATACGTCTTATTTCTGTCGCTTGGTTGGAGTCCTGTTTCTTGAAGGCTTTATGTTACATTCTATTATTTGCTCACTCACTCATGTCTCCTCATCTGCAACTTCTGTTGGCTCAGGCTCAATTGCTTCCTTGTGACTTGTCCTATAATAACAATTCTAATAAGAATACATTAAGAACACGTCCATATAGTTTCATGTATATACATATTATGACATGTACTTTGCCCGTTACGAATGGATCTATATAACAGATTATTTTACTTTCACTTTCATCATCCACGTCCTCATTTACCATCGTAGAAAAGACTGTTTACCATTATTGCTAAACTGAAATTGTTAAATTGATGTTACAGAAGAACTTGTTGTTAGAGAGGTAAAAAGAGAGCAAAAAATGAAGATGCTTCAAGCTAAAATTACAAACAAACACACACGGGAAGTAGTTATATACGCAGTAATAGAATAAAAGCAATTCTGTGTTGTACACTTGATCTTTCTACAGAAATGCATACCGAGATACCAAACCATTATTATATGCATCCATATGTATTTGGGCAACTTTTTCTTGAAAATGCTTCAACTTGTTTCTCTCAAACTTTTTTCCCTGTACACAGGTAATGCACCCACATACTATATGCATCTTAAAGAAATGGATAGAGCTCAGAGTATAGTATACATTTATAGGCAACGGAGAAACACCATCATCGTCATCATCGTTTTGAAAAAGGAAATAGAAAAACATTACAAACAAATCTTACTCCTTGTCATGTTGGCCACGGTATAAAAGGCAAGTCTGTATATATATTTTAGATAATTTTTGACAAAGAGAAACCGAACGAGAGTTGAGAGCTCGATGATATTATTGGAACGACCAGACGATTTTTTATACTGCTGCGTGCTAATAAACAGTTCTACTTTCACTATACTACGTACTACGTATGTTTGTAGGTAAGTAACGCTTATTGGTATATCATGCAGCATCCCCGTCAGGCCAGCCAAAAAGGGCGACAAGGAACTAGGATGTGATGATGATGGATCTTGAACAAGCAAAAGTTTTTTCGGTGGGAAACAATCCAGCCGTCTTTATTTTTTCTCATCTTTCTACTTTCCATTCAATATGTAACCAAACAGTATCAGAAGCAGAGCAGACAGGGGCAAACGGACTAATAGTGAGTGAGTTTGGTTAAAGGTGCTCTTTCGACCTTTTCAAAATATTTATCCTTTCACGGACGAATCACGAATAAATCCCTTGTGAATTTATACATTACACACAGAGGCATGGAAAAAGAAAAGAAAGGAGAGACCAGCATAAACACCGTTTGTTTGTGTGAGTACTAGAGCATTATCATCATCATCAACGGTCCATCCACAACAGCCAGTCGATCCATATGTTACATATGTATTAGACATATAACAATGACCATAAACTAGTAACAAGATCCCAGCAGAGGGAAGAAAAGGAAAGAATGGTATGTAATGAAGTTGTGTGCTTACGGTTTTGTACACCGTGTATATACATACCTAGAAATAAGTATAAAAAGGATTGTTGTTTTTTTCTCATTTCCAGCTTACCTGTACAAGGAGTCTTGATATATTATCTTATCATACATATATGTATACTATTTATAAGAAAGAAATAATATTGTGTATATTGTATATCCATGTTTGAAATGTTTTCCTCTCGTCTGCGTCTCTGAAGCAGGAAGGATTACATCTCCACTTTTTCGGACTTTCATACAACAAAAGAATCCGTAACACACGAAACTGAAAAAGAGGGGAAATCCAGTTAAGTATTCTCCATCAAGAACGGTACATTATTTTAGATGACGGACTATGTGTGTGTTTATATTCGACACACAATGTTAAATATTATCAATCTGTATACTTCCTATAAATGTATTTATTTATTTCAAAGGAAATTGTAACATGATTGCTGTCCTTTCTTCTGGCAACTATTGACGAGCTATAGATAAAACGACGTAAGAAACTAAGAGTATTAAACTGAATGTTAAATAATAATATGTATATTTTTATTTATTCTTTAGAATTTACTTATGGTTATACTTTTAGATCATAAAATGATTGAACTTGTGAGGAAAGTGTGTGACCAATAAACATACATATATTTGCAACATCTATCATATAATCATTGTAACACTTATTAAAAGGTCACACCGTATTATAATCCAAATAAATAGTAAATTGAGTAGGTTAATATGCAAAAGAGATTTTGCGACAAAGCAATGACGATTCAGTTTAATACTTACTTGGAAGCTACCAGAAAAACGTGGTGTTGGATGTTTTCTCTATAAACTAAATATTGACACCGGAAATGCGTATATAGCTTACATTTTCTAAGGAACGAGGAATGTAGTGCATTAACATGTTACACACTCACACATATCGCATCTAAACACACCGATTTTCTTTAGACCATTAGTTTGAAAAATGCTGCTTTTACCATAATTTAATCATAAGTTTTCCTTTCTGTTGAACATTTTTACCTGACTTTTCACTAGAAAAGTTATTACGTTTACTACTTCCATAACTGTGTTCCTTTTCAATTCTTCTCTCTTGCAAAGAAAAAAATCACTTTAACAAGTGAAATTGAAAATAATCAAGTGCCCTATTCACCATCCATTTCTTGTCTACTGAAATGACCATGCCGCTATGTTTTCGGTCTCTTTTTTTACCGGAGGTACTATTATTTCAAACAACGTTGAATGAATAAACGGGAAAGTCGTGTTTCCTGTTGAAAGACATGTAAAATTGACGGCAAATAGATCTCAATTTTGGATTAGGATTGGGAGAAAAAGGACAGGTCATAAAGTTAGAACGTGCCTTCCATCTTGATTAGCCAGTAAAAAGGAAGCAGAGTTTCCGTCTACTGCACACCAACAACTACCTTTTCTATAGTCATCACTTGAATAAATGTGCTTTTTCTTCACTAAAAAGTCAAGTTTTCTTCACGATCTGCTCACCATGCCACGAAAACCAACAAGAAAAAACGCTAACTAGCTAGGTAGCAGCTAAGTAAAAGAGAAAAACTAAGTAAATAAAGAAGTGAAAGAAAAGAATGAAATGAAGCTAAGAAAACTACCAGCAAAGTAGATATGTATAGAAAGAAGAATAAAAGGAAAAAGTGGTAAAGAGTGTAGCAACAGCAAAAGCAGCCAAGTAGCAAGTGACTCTACAAGACAGAGTTTAGGTAGCAGCGGGAACGTGGGACAAGAAATATAAGGAAGGATGAAGGAAGAACAAAGTTTGAGTTCATTAGTTTTCTCTTCTTACTTTTTGAGAAACTAGTTCATCTTCCCTTACTGCATTAGAACTTTACTAGGTCCAAAACCATTCGTTATCATTTTTTCGTGTCTCCTGCTCGATTCGTCGGAGTGATACAAAAAAAGCCCTTGGATGGATAGACCAGCAGTCACCTAAAGGTACACCCATGTACCCATATACTTTGTTTGGATGTTATTCACAGGCACATATAGCAATACAACTATTACATATACATTTTAAAAAAACAAGCCATGAACTGCAAGATTTTTCTCTTTTCCAAAATAAAAAATTATCCTTTATTTATTTATTTAAACTGATTCGTTCTTGGCAGATGAAAGTATGACAAATAGAAATGAAACAAGACTGTCTGAAAAAAATGTTAAGATTGGCTTGCATTTACTAATGGTCCAACTCCTCCTCCTACAAAGACAAAGTTGTTATAAAATGGATTATAATGTATGTGTTTACCAAGCCTGAACAATTTCTATTCCTAATAATACTATGCTTTTACTCTACCTGTTGAGAGAAATCTCTGTTAGTCTGAGAAATGTAAAAATAACATAAATATAAATGAATTTGGTAAGAAATGGACCTTCCGGCAAAATAATTATTATTCATCCATTCCATTCAATGGCAATTTAATGTACTGAAAAAATTTCTTGTGTATTATTCCATCCTGCCAACTTCTGAACTAATTTACTTTAGTTAGATATTCTTTCCTTCTTCTTTATAAATTTTATCCATAAAAGTTTTTCCACGAATTTTGTCTATGCTGTTTTAGTACACATTCCCTGTTGCTGTGTAGTAAACAAAAACGTCATTTGCACTCATTTCATACAGAAGCAGAGGAATAATATCATACAGAAGCCGGAAGCGGAAAACAAGCAGGAAATGATTTCATTTGAGTTGAGTAGTAGTTGTGGAACTGACTTTGCTCATTTATTTTTCATTATTTTCTAAGAGCTCTACTGAAAGACTGAAAGTAAAGCTACTAAAGAGCATAAGCAAAAAATAAACTGGATACCTTAACTGCCAGTGCTGTGTGTATGCATGAAAGCTCTTGTACGTATGTACATCTGTATAGTTTGTTTGTGTGTCCATGCTTTTCTTTTCCCCTTTCCTTTTCACTTCTCTTTCTCTCATCTTTCCATGTTGTGCAAGCATCCGTCCAGGCTCTCTGTAATCATACAAGCAAACAGAGTGTGTGTGTATGTTTGTGAAAGAATGTGGATCCTTGTGAGGACACTCACCCTATTAAATTTACAAGAGATTTTACAACACTGAAAACTACATCTGAATATCTTACACCGACTGAGGTAGAAGTTTGGGTACTTAGTTAGTAGTGGTAGCAGTACTAGAAAATTTAAGTGAAAAAATGGGGTCTACTCAATTTGAAGATGACGACGACATGCATCGCTTAACGAATAAACGTGACCCATTACGATTACTCTTTTACTCTTGGGATCGTGGAATATTTTGTATAGTATACATATTAATGTGCTACTTACTATCTTGAGAAAACAAACACCAAAGTGGATACATAACTATAATAAATAGCTAGAAGACAAAAAAGGTTCATATTCTTTCTGTATGTTGAAAGACAATAAGTATCATATTTTATGAGATGCATTAATGATAATAGCGTGTTCCGTATTGCTTATGGCGAAATATCGTCCCGTTTTTCATGGCTTAAAATATGTTTCCAACATTCCAACTTATAAAATTTTGTTAGAACTAAAAAGTATTAAAAGTTGATTAATGCTGTGCAGTATCAGTAACGGCTTTTTGGGGCTTACGAATATCGGCAGGAACAACAGTTTTGTAAAATATAAATGAGTAGTTAAAATCATTGACAGTTTCAAATTGTTCCACAGTCAGTGATGGCACATAGATCGCTCCGCCAGAAAGATAAGTGTAAAAATATTGTGTTTTTGTTCCCAATATTCAAATTAGTAACAAAGCATATTGTTCAAAAGTTAATTCATTTAGCATTAACTAGGTATTTATATTTTACCACATCATTAGCATCGCTATTTGCACAACATCTCCAGTTGAGTATTATGTAATCACTTATCTTCTCTAGCAGTAGACGATTTTATAAATGTGTCTGAACCAGGCTCACTGTTTACGCTATGCGGAGTACAATCCTATTCTCTTCCGGAATCAGTGATTGAAGTTTACCGTCCGTTCTTGACAAATTATAGAACTAGGAAACAAGCGTGGTGAATAATATTTAATTTTATGGAATTGAAACACATTGACAATATAATGTTATGTAAATCAAACGTTAGATTGTGTACATTTAAATTTTGTAGCTCAATTTGTGATTCACAAAGACGGAGCTTATTCTCATTATCTCTGGATTATGTAATCATTAATTCATTCAAATAAAAGTAAACAAACATGGCTATTTGTGCATTTTATATGAAAATAAACCTCATTTATATTTACTTACCTGAGCTTATACCTATCTGTGGTAACTTTGCCTGGAAAATCGTGAATATTTCATTTCAGTCAGCCGTAACCTACTACCACGCTTGCCCTTCATTAAACTTACATTTTGTATTTGTGCTTTAGATAGCTACATTTTGAAAACATGTCTCTACTCTATAAATGGAGTTGCCATTTGAGATGCCTTATTTCTATCCAAACACTACAATTTTAGGACAAGTGGAAGGAATGAACTGCCTGTCTGAACTTATACAACTCATGCATGGAAATATGTTGCTAGCAAAATGAAAGTTTTGACAAAACCTATAATAAGCAGAATTAGTGTAGCGAAGGAGCACATATGAGTATTAAATTAGTTCGTGCATTTATGGGAAATTGTAGTAATGGTTCCATATATAATTATAATTACGCACTCATTTTTTGAATTGTATGCTTCACAACTCTTTATGGTTCATTTCACTTTCTCCACACAAAGTTGAGTCTGCACGAAAATCCACGTTATTTAAAAAGTCAGCGAAAAGTAAAGTGAAATACTACTGTCGTTGATGTGGCTGATGATAATGACGGTAATAATAATGATGCGACAGAAATGGAGTATCCAAGCATAAATAAATAAGAGAAGCACAAAGAATGTAGCAACCAAAGTGCTCCTTTTTCAAGACTTTCACTGGCTGCTGGCTATAGATTCCCTTTCTAACAATAAAACACCCAAAAACATATACACCGCCGAGAATAATGGGACGGAAAGAAAAGATGAATTCTTGTGGCTTTTTCTTTCGACGATTCTTGATGAGGCGGTTTCTACTGAACTATATGTATATTTAAAACTATATAGCAAGTTCTCTACTGTTCAGTAAATTAGACATGATTATTATTATTACTATTGTTAAGGTTTACAATGCTCAATGTGGATCTTTCTGATTCTATATTGTCAATCTGTTAGACAGTCCGACTTCCCGTCTCCTATCAACAATTAAGATATGATGTGAAATCACTTTTGAAGCATTGTAAATATTCACTACAAACTCAGTTGATGGACATCATTAAGCTTGCCAAATCGTTAATTGTTGGTATTCCTAAGGTTTAAGTAGCTAGTTTATGCAGATTCTTCTCTGCAATTTGCGACCTTTGACTCGTCTCCCCTGTAGATTTAATGCAACTCGACATTTTATCATCTACAGACTGTAAAACAGTCAACTGTAACAATAAAAAGATGCTTATTGGTTGAATTATATTGAGTAATGAACCTTTTATACAACGTTTTTACAACCGGTAACGGTTAATATGCTTATTCACGACATATTCCATCTAGTCCATGACAAATGCAAGGTGTTACATAAAATATATATATACCATCTTCCCACTGGAAACCTATTCCTACATCTAGGTAATATACTTTAAGTAAACATATGAGTGAATACGAAAATGATTGCAACAGCAAAACAAACAGCCATTATTACTTATTGTAACTTTTCTTCCTGATTTATAACCGTAAATGTGTATGCTATTTCGTTTTCCTAAAAGTGAGGAGATGGAAAGCACTAGCCAAAGACGGCAGAGAAAGAGAGTCTAAGGGAAAAGGGAAGAAACCTTATCCACCCAGTTCACTCCTTTCTGCTGAAGCGCTTTGCTCACAGCGAGAGGCAAGTTGCTTCTAAAGCGAAACATTAACAATGGTAACAAGATGACAAGCAACTTTGTCTTTCTTGGACGGCACAGAGGAAGACAGCAAAAGTACATATTTAAGTCTTTGCTCATTTTACAACCAACTCCTTTCTCCTCCAACTATAAGCAAAGTGTATTCCCTCCCGTGTGTTATATCTGAGTATATTATGTACATATGTGTACGTGTAACCTCTTACTTTTTGCTAGTTAAGATGTTTATGAATGCCATATATAATGCGTACTTAGAAATACACCTAGCCATTCCTATATTTGTTATACTAATACTGCACTTGGTAAAGTACCTCAACAAGATGTGTTGCTTCTTCACGGGTACTACTTAATGCTCGACGAAAAATAGAGAAGAAAGTGTAACCCTTTTCAGTCAGTTTTCTTCTTTCGTTTTCCTACATGCCATCCTGTTTAACAGACTATGCAGAACGAAAAAGGAAAGAAAATTGGACAGGCAACTGCCGCAGTGGAAGGAGAGAAAAAAACAGGAGAAGCGACTGTAGCAGTATCGTCAGCCAAACCTGAAACAACCTGCAAAAGAGAAGAGCACTCTCTGGAGTATAATCAAAGGACCTGACTAGGTCCATTGTGTACAGTAAAGTAACTGTGGCTCTTCACACCACTGTGTAAGCTAATGACATGTATGTACGTATATTGTTTTGTATCTCACTTTCCGGTATACTGCTCTTATAGAGTATAGTATGAGCTCTTTACTTTTTTATTATTGCCATCATTATTATAAACGCTTATGTATATCATGTGATGACGGTATTGTAGCCAATGCAATGAAGCTCTATAGGTTGTTCAATAGAAAGAAAAGACATCTCTTGATTGGAGTGTGGTAATAGTAGAGTACGTATAGTTCTGGTGATTGTTTTGTTGCTACTGTATTTTTACACTGACAAAAATTAAGCTCCCTTTCTCGCTTTCCAGGGGAGCTTGTGAAAATACAGAAAGGAAAGGGAGTCTGTTGATGACAACTTGCTAAAAATAAAGAGTGAGAGAAGGGAAGCATCTTATTCGGCGGTTGTGTTTATGTCCATAGGAAATAAAGCACATCCAAGCTAAAAGTAAACATAAAGATATTCTACTTGAAAAATATATTGCTTGAATAGATCCTCCTCTATGTAGTATCTGAGAGAATTTCATAACAACCGGTCAGCCCTTTTTAAAATGTTGTGGTATATAACTAACGTTTATAATGTAGCAACTTAATAGAGTCATATACACACTTGCAGATTGCAGAGTTGATACACAAATGCACTTTGCCTAGTTAAAATTTCCGTTTCGTACAAACTTTTCCACCAAGAAATTTTCTTCCATAAAGAACATTTGACAAGAGAAATAACCACAGCAAACGGGAAACTCATTGCGCTTGAAACTTGTAAAGTGATGACTGTTTCTTAAGCTGAAAGAAAGTCTGAATTATTGGTTCTAGAGAGGTTTGGTTAGTAAATGTAGTATATAAGTTGTCATCCACATTTTCAGCACCAGTAAGAACAACTCTAACTAGGCTCGCTGGCTTATTTACAACTTCAAAAGAGAATATATGATGTTAAAAGTATATAGTATGTTGTTTGAAGGAAACCTGAAGCACGCATTAAGTGCAGTTATTTTTGTTTTTCGCATTTTCATGTTATAAATAAACAATTAACAGAGAAGATCCTTTCTTTTGAAGTAAGTTGGTAAACCATACAGAAGCACAAGTGGTCTGGAATAGTCTCGGTAGAAAGTTACCTTGTTTTTAAATTTTTGAAAATATCACTCTTTCTCTCTGGTCCTCTCCGTATCTTGTACTTTGGCAAGGAAAGCAGAATCTTGTAGAATTTCAATAACAGAAGGATGTTTTGCGTTTTACACGTTACACAAGATTTAGGTTGAAGTGGTCTGTACAAAGCAACAAACATTTCAGATAAAAGTATAGAAGCTCTTATGCTATAAGGAACGGTGTTGGGTATACTTTCACTGCTCCTCGCTACTCCACTTGAAATTTTGATGTCAACTTGAAAAGTTGTTCTTGTTTTTTTCGAGACAACATGAAACGTCATCAGGAAGAGGCAAGAGTTCGTGAAAACTTGTTTCGTTTTGAAATAGTTAATCCGTGTAACACCTTACATGCCATCAGGAATATAAAAACACATTCTATCTTGTAACATGGACATAGAGTATGCCAAGTGATATCGTACCACTCTACTATTTGCTATTATAGAATAGAAAAAAACAATATTGACCTTATCCAGTAATATCAAAGCGTGTACTATAAAACGAAGGAAACAAGTATAAAGGTGAGGAAAACGAAGGGTTCACTTGAAAATGATCCACTTTAATTTCTCTGCTTGAATTGAACGTGTGCTTTGGGCACACATTTAAACGAAGAAAAGACTTCTTTTCCGTCTCGATGGTTTGGAAATTGAAGTCATCAAGAGAGCAGTGAGGCGAAATAATTTTCTCTCGTTTAAAAAATTCTATATATGTGTAGAGTAGGTGGCGTGGCATAGGTCTCATATATTTACATACGTTAACCGACTAGCAGTATTAAATTCATTTCATATATATCTATCTGCTAAATAGAAGGAAAGCTGAAATAGCAAAAGTCACTGCTAATTACTTCCACATCAGTATTTACTCTCCAAGCCACTTTCCGTCTGATTAATTTCAACCGAAATGAATTTTTAGTCTTGCTTGATTGCTGAAACTTTCACTTTTTGCTGACTTGCGAGGGGATCCTTTATTATACCAGTAATGCTATGTGAAAATGAGAATTTTAAGCTGCAAAATTACTATTTTTACATATAGACATATGAAGTTAAGAAAATATACAAAATTAACCTCTACAAGTTATAAGCAATATACATTCGTTGTTAAACCTAGTAGATATATTTTCTCCATTATAACCGTTAAACAATATCTACCTTATATTTGACTTCGTGTGTATTTTTACAGTGCCTTCATTTCATAAACTCGTATTAATAACTTGTTGTGATTCACATTGTTACAGACCATATTTCCATTTTTGCAACCTGTATTCTTTCTAATAATCAGCCACGTGCAGATGCACTTCCGTTAGTTATAATTAAATTCCTTCAGTTGTCGAATACTTCAATGTTTGAAGCAAACAACCATTTGACGGGTTTCTTGACAGTAT